>ML817855.1:33423-83687 GCA_009831015.1 Picea engelmannii | reverse complement strand
TCACATTGTTGTCATCCATACCCCGTTGTATTGTAACTATAACATGTACCTCTACTCTGGTTAGCTCGGGAACGAGAGGGAAGAAGCGAGTTGTTAGGTCCGTAGGATTGAAGAGGTGATTTGTCAGGCCCGTAAGCATTCTCTTTAGGTGAGAGAATTGTTGGGAATTTATTTCCCAAGGTTCCAACCTGTAGTTATAGATTTTAGAGAATTCTTGTCCGGCCTGTTGCTGAAGCCCTGGAAGGGAAGTGTAGTAGCCGAGGGACTATTGAGAAGATAAGGTTCACACTTCTTAGGGTGGAACATGCATGTGGGGAATGAGGGACTGTAGTCTGTTAGTTTGATTTGGCACTTGAGTTTGAGCTTTTTGTTGATTAGGAAACCTTAGCTCAGGTTAAGATTCCCTTACTTAGGTGGAGTTTAAGCCATAACTCGAGGGTGACCCATTGTTGAGAGTTCATTAGTAGGGTGGTATAAGGTTGGGAGGAACATAGAAGGTCTATACGAAGTTGGTGTTATTTCACAAAGATAAGAATCAATTATGTTTGTTAATTCATGTGTTGTGATATTATTTATGCAATTATTTTCATTGGTTTTCCAGTGTAAACTGCGTGTATCTTTATGTTATTATTTGATATGAATATGTACAACTATAGAGTACTTTTATGAATTAATTTATCATCAGAGTGCAAAAAGTTTAAGTGGCATAGCCCAACAAGTAGTTGGGGATGCTACATAATATTGCTAACACAACATGAATAGAAAGAAGATTAACACCTAGTGAAAATTTTCATGGAAATCAATACCTTCCAAATACCCTTCTGATATTGTTCATGCTTTGTACCTTTCATCTTTTAATATTTCCGATTTTATGAGAGGACATTCATCAAACACTACATATTTGTTAATGATGATTTTGTGGGCAGTAGGATCCCACAATATGTGTTCCTTAACACCATCACCATAACCAACAAAGATCTACCTGTTTTATTAACACCATCACCATAACCAACAAATATCTACCTGTTTTATTTGGGTCCTACTTAGAACGCTAATAAGAGCATAAGCATCACAACTAAAAATTTCACATTTGAGTAATCACAAGATGACTTGTTCATACCTATTTCATAATCTTCTAGTCTTTTTCAATTGATGGTGACATATTTACTAGATAGCATGACTGTTTTTGCCCACAACTCTTGTTGCAACTTGACATTACTGAGCATACCCCTTCGATCCCATCTTCCTTGCAAAAAATTCCAAATTGCAACGATGTGAACCTGCCTCCATCATCTATTCTCAAACACTTGAATGACCTTCAAGTACTCGTTTCACCAAAAATATCTAAACAAATCATGGATTCCATAGAGAAATATAGGCCCACATTTATAACTTGGACACCTTTAGTGCTCCACCTCAAACTTTGCATTTGAAACTTGAACAAATCTGACCAAGATGGCCAAGTGATTTTAATACCCGCTCATCTCTAGGCTCATTTGAAATGGAGTTTCAATGCTCCAACATCATCAATATTGCTCCTTTTATCGAGACTCCTTCACTTCATCCTCATGTCATTTATTGACTATTTACACATGCACATTTATCACCTCCCATGGCCAAGAACCTCGTTTACACCTCCACCTTTGATGCAGGAGCATCTCCAACAAACACACATGGAGGGACAACTCAGTGCCATAACGCGCCTTTTGAATTATTTTGGAATCTTAAACACTGGAGTTTCCTGTCAATCTTTTTGAACTGATTGAAAACTGAAGAAGATCAAATGCTTGGGAGATGAATGATCACGAGTGATCTAGGAGTTTCACTCCTAGACTTTAATGTAACAGAACTTAAGTAGTAGTTAGTTTTCTTCTTCCAAAAGACAAGTAGTCAGAGGGAACCCTAGGATCCCTCTAGGATAAATAGAGGTGTTGTATGAAGGAATGAGGCTGTTGAAAATTTGTAGGAGATTTATGTGATTTAGTTGTTGCTGAATTTTTAGTTATTGCTTTATCATAGCTACAACCATTTACATTTAAATAAATATAACAAAGGAAAATTGATCCAATTCATGGTGTTGCTACTGTTTGCAGTTCCCTGTTATTTTTTGTTTCCATGAATGGATGAGCTATGTTATTAAGCATTGGAATAAGATTCCATTGTTTCTCTTCTTTGAGATATGCCTTCCTGCTACGCGAAACCTTTAGCCACGAGTCGGGCTTTATACTTGTCAATTTCGCCATGTTGGTTGTATTTAATTATGTAAACCCATTTGCATCCGATGGGTTTAACACTTGTAGGACAATCAACAAGTTTCCAAGTGTTGTTATCAATTACTGCTTGATATTCCTCAACCATAGCCTGCTGCCATTCTTTATGTTTGACTGCTTCTTTGTAGGTGGATGGTTCAGTAAAATCATTTGCTACTAAGGAAAAATTATCGTCATTGTTGTGTGATCCCCTTGTTCCCATTTTATTTTTCTCATCAGGCCTTACATCTTTCAAAAGTTGAACTGCCCATTTTGGTAGTTGATGTTCACTAGTTTGGGGATCTGAATTACCATTATTGTAAATTGGATTAATGTAAACTAATGTTCGTCGATCAGTTGAAGATTTTGGAGGTGGAGAATCATTGTCAGATGAACTGCCACTGCTAGGAGATTCAGATGAACTACTGGAAGAACCAGATGATGTTGTCGAAGTAACTGGACTGGATGAAACAACTTCAGATGAAGGAAACTCAAGTTCATACCAATTATGTGAATTTGGTTGACTTTGAACTTGTCCTTTTCTTTGATTTCCTTTAGTTTCTAACTTTTGAAGAAGACTGCCAATTTCATCAGCACTTTTACTTTCAGTTTCATCAAAAATGACATCCCTGCTCATAATAAATTTTCCATTGGACAAAAGTCGATACCCTTTCTTCTCATCAGAATACCCAATCATTGTGCATTTCAAGCTTCTTGAGTCAAGCTTAGTTCGTTTTTCTTTAGGAACTAAGGCATAACATACTAATCCAAAAACTCTAAGATGTTTAACTCGAGGTTTGAAACCAAACCATGCTTCATAAGGTGTGATTCCATCCAAAAAAGCAGTGGGAGATCTGTTTCTTAAGTAGATAGTTGTATGGATTGCTTCTGCCCAATATGTAGAACTTAACCTTTTAAAACTTAAAATGGATCTTGCCATCCCTAACAAAGTGCGATTCATTCCTTCTGCAACTCCATTTTGCTGAGGAGTGTAGAAATTAGTAAGATGTCTTCTTATCCCATTGTCTGTGCAATAAGTGTTGAATTCATTAGAAGTAAATTCTCTGCCATTATCTGTTCTGAGTGTACCTATCTTTTCTTTAACTTCATTTTCAACAAGTTGTCGAAAAATCTTAAATTTGTCGAATACTTCTGACTTTTGTTTCAAGAAGTAAACCCACGTTATTCTACTAAAATCATCAACAAAGTAAAAAATATTTAAAACCACCGAAAGAAGTTTTGAGAGGTCCACAAACATCGTTGTGAACTAGTTGCAACCATCGATTTGCATGCCATGAACTTGTTGAAAAAATTTCCCGACTCTGTTTGCCATAAATGCATGCTTCACATTTTGAAGTGTCCCTTTTGAAAGTGGGAAGTCCCTTAACCATCCCTTGTTTTTGCAGTTGAGACGGACTATCAAAGTTGAGATGTCCATATATCACATGCCACAATCTGATAGGAGAGATACCTGTACTTACTGAACCTGCAAAGTCTGAATATCTTGGAATAACTGTTCCTTTCATCCTTAACAGTTTTTCGTCTTCATATCCTGTCATCACTGTTTTCATATTTTGTTTGACTTAATTTATCTTCACCAAGCCATCTTCCATAATTACCTGATGTCCTGCTTGTCGAATTGTGACTAAAGACAAAAAATTCTTTTTGAAAGTGGGTACATACCATACATTTGAAATTAGTCGTTCTCCAATATCAGGTAAATAAACTTTAACAAATCCTCTTCCATAAAGAGTATGTTTAGTATTATCTGCAAGAAAAACAAAATTAAGATGGCATTCTTGAAAATTCCAAAAGAAGTCACGTCTAAAAGTCTTGTGTTGAGATGCTCCTGAATCTAAAATCCAAGCATCTTCATAATCACTTTGAAAATCAGTGGAAATGTGTAATGTTGAAGATGAGGTAAACACATATTCTGAATCATCATCCTGTCGATCATTTGCAAATTGTGTTGTGTTTTGATGAAACTTGGCGATTTTATCAATGGAAGTGCGACAATCTTCTGCATAATGACTGACTTTGTTACACCTTCTGCAAACAATTTGACTGAAGTCTCTCCCTCTACCGAAATTCTGGTCGAAGTTCTGTCCTCTGCCCCTGCTTTGATTTCTGGACGGAGTCTGTCCTCTACCTTGACTGGTGCCTTGAAAAGAGCCTCTGCCTTGACTATTTCCTCTTGTGTGAAAATATCCTCTGCCTTGATTGTTTCCTCTACCTTGAAAATACCCTCTTCCTTGACTGTTGCCTCTGCCTTGAGTATTGCCTCTGCCTTGAAAATTTGTATCTCTATGTTGGCCTCGTCCATGACCTTGTACAAATTTTCCTCTTCCTCTGTTGCTATAACTGTCACTTGAAGTCTTACTTGTGCTTTCTTCTGAGAAAAAAACATCTTCGCCAACTTGTTTTTTCTTTCCAAAAGTTTTATTGTGTTGAGATAATAGTTCACTTAGTTCATCAAATGTAAGCTTGTCTAACTTTCCAGTGACTTGTAAAGTCTCCAAAAAATGTGTATAAGAAGAAGACAATCCAACTATTAAGATTGTAGTCATAAAACTATCATCTACTGCTTGAAAACCCGCATTTAATATTTACTGCTTAATGTTTTTAAGTCTGGAAATATATTCATGGACATCACCTCCTTCAGTCAATTTTTGTTGAAGCAACTTTAACTGAAGATCAACTTTCTTGGATTCAGGTTGAGTATCAAATAAATATTTAAAAACTTTCAAGGCAGACCACACATTAGTTGTATTTTCAATATGCACATACATCTCATCATTAACTGAAGATTTAATAAGTTCTAATGCTTTGGCATTTTTAACTTCCTATTTTGCTAATGTCGTTGCATCTCTTGGCTTAGTGGGCTTAGTATCTTCATTACAGATATCACGCCAAAGTTCATTGTAAATGAGAGTGCTTTCAATGAGTCGTTTCCATGTTTTGTAAGATTTTGTGCCTTCAAGTTTATCTGAGTCGGGGAATAAATTAATTAATTTGGACATTGTAGTGTGTTGAATTTACGCACCAAAAAAATAATCACGCAAAGAAATATGATGATGAACAACACACCAGATGCATCACACCAAAGACGATCTATCGAGGCTTGGCCTTGACCCTCGTATAGTCATTGAAACAAGGAAAAAATCATTGAGCTTTGTACTTGGCTCTAGTCAAAATTCCAAGGAACTTTCAAAATTTTACACTTTTACAAAATTCTGACAATCTTGCCCCCCCTCAAAGTAAAAAAACTTTGAGTTACATAAAGAATAACTTGATAAGATAAAAAGATAATTCACATGTAAAATAAAACTGTCAGAGTTACTTCAGTTATTGTCTTTGAAAAGAGAACTTTAAGCGTTCCTGTCAAAATTTGTCACGCACATCAAGATATGGCATCAATAATGGAAATTTGTGTTGCCACAGAGACTCCTTCTGTTGAAGCTGGCAGTGGCTGATCCAGTCGATCTGGCTAAAATTACAGTATCTTGTAAGTTAGCTCAAGTCTTTTAAGTATTTGACCATATCAAGCGTACTGGAAATTTTCAGAAATATTAAATGGAGTGTAGACTCTCTGGCCGTTAAACCATCCAGATGTCCGCTTTTAACTGATAATTTCATCAATTTCCGTTCGAAATATGGACAAGATCCAATTGTATGTGCACTATATTGACAATAATGACAGAAATCTAACAGGAATGACAGAAGTCTAACAATAGATTATAGAATTCATTACCAGAACTGCACACGGAAAACAAATGCCATCACCATCTCCCCCATCCACCATGTCTTCGCCGAAATAAAGAAGCACAGTCACTAACAGGTGCCACGGTCCACAAATTAGCGAATCACGCACATGAATGATTGCGTTTATAGAAGGAAACACGTTTATAGAAGGGGTTGTGTTTATAGAAGGAAGAAATGCTTGCACCGATGATTCCCAGCAGACTCGAACTTGGCACTTAAATCAATACGTCCAACAAGAAAATAAATACGTCCAGCAAATAAATACGTCCAACAAGAAAATAAATACGTCCAGTAAATTAAAAAAAACTTCAACCAATGTTCAATTCACCTCGACCACCGGATTAACAATAAACCTGTTGATGCGTTGAACAGTTTGCTTATGACAGTTATAGGAAGAAGATTGATCGTTTTATATATCAGTTCCAATGGTAGATCGTTTAACTCAGCCCAATAATGGAAGATCGTTTAATTCAGCAGATCATTTAATTCGACAGATCGTTTTATATATCAATTGTATTGCAATACAAAGATCTCGCAGCTTTCACATAATAATAATTAACAGTGTGAGTTAACAGTGATTGCAGAAGGACAGTGAAATATGAGGTAATACTCGCAGCTTTCAGAACTGGGAGATAGCGGGCTGGGCATATGAGCACTGATCATTTACGATGATGAGATCGTAGGGGGCAGTATCGATGGAGAGCCACTGCTTGACGGTGAAGAGCTTCTGGTTGCAGGACATGTGAGGGCCGGAATAGGTGACTGAAATCTAATGACTGAAAAATGAAAATAAAAACAATTTCTTTTCCCTTTTTTTAAAAAAAATTTAAACAATAACTGACCGATTTACTGACAGAATATGCGCCGACTTTCCTTGGTCTGTAACGCTGGGATCTCTTCTTCATATCAACAATCTCTTCTTCAGTTCAGCAGCATTACAGGAGCTCTGATACCACAATAATGGCCGAAGTGTCCTCAGGCACACAATTTTATTAAATAGGAAAAGAAATTACATAAGAAACTTTGCAAGAGTTTACACCTGAACAACTCAATACTCTTGCAATGAGCTATATATAAGCTAAATGTCCTAACAAACTCAAGATAAGGATCACTTATTAAATAAACAAGTGTCCATTTACAATAAATGCTATCTTAACAATCTTAAAACAATACTCCTAATTTAGAGCCTAAGATACGACACCTCTCTAGAGTCATATCTTTTACAACAATAATGTATTTCTAAAAGTCTACATTTATTAATCAAATATTCTAGATTATTAATTTAATATTCTAAATTAATAATCATTTTATTCTAACTTTATAAACTATGATAATTGTATTTTGGATTATCTAACACATGCAAGGTGTGCATATAGTCCGCAAAGAGTGCATTGACAAAGTCTTTTTTGAATCAAAATCTCAGAAGAGATAGTGTGAAACATTCATTTGAAAGGAGTCTAAAGAGACTACTGCAAGGTGTGCACAATCGCTTGCAAGAAGTTAAGTATTTCATAGGAATCTGTTGCAAGAAGTGCACAGATTGGAGGTTCGACTAAGTGTCAGAGTAAGCCCTCTGGTGAGTCAAAGGGTCCGAGAGATAGCAGGGATAAATATTCAAAGGGAGTGAAGCTATGAAGGTTTCACAAATCATCAGCTAATATCCATCCAGGAGAGAGTGTGAGCGTTCCAGATCATTGGATCTGGGAAAAGTGCATGAGTTTTAAGTCTCTTCGTGCACACATGAGCAAGGATTCATTGAAGTCCTGAAGAGGCCAGAGACCGTCCAACATCCAAAAGGACACATTGCATAAATCCGTCGTCTTTGAGTGAAACCACTCCAAGAGGAACGAGTGCGCGGGAGTTTGAAACTCACGAACCCCAAAGAGATGAATTGGATAGTGGTCGTCAGATCCATAAGGAAACACATCGGTAGATTGTGTACTTTGGGTGTAAGTACTCTGGGAGAAAGCGAAGGTGGAGACTTGAAACTCCGGAAGCGTGGAGTCCCGAAGTGGATCTTGATCATTGATTTCGGAGGAGGCCGAGGACCGTTGATTTGATCTTGGTTGAAGGTCCCGAAGTTGTGAATTGCCAGGAGGTTAAGCCCTGGGTCACAACCCAAGGTCACATGCGAGGAAGGAGCTAGCGCTTGTCAGTGTGAGATTTGGAGGTATCCTAATTCACAAGTATTGATTACAAGTGCTTAGGATGGTTTTTTTATAAATAAAATCTTGTTGAAAAAATCATTATTTATATAACTTTTTGAACATAAAAGATGCTGAAATAAATATAGAGACATAAGTAAATACACCAAGTCAATAATCAAAACAGATAAGACATAAAGAAATCGTTTATTTCATTCCAATCATCAAAAGAATCATTCTCTTTACAAAATTTCCTGAGGAAGTTTTGGACCAAAGTCAAACTTAGATTTCCCCGATGAAACATACAAAAGGACTTCTGACAGAAAGTAAAAAATTGAACTTTAAAAGCTGGATCAACTTGCCACAGATTGTTTCCCACTTGAATTTTCACAATAGCCTTTGTCAGTCATGAAATTTAATTCACAAACATACAAGTCTTCAAAGACTATCAAGGATAGATCAACACCTCTGAAAAACAAGTGTCTGAATGATGCAATTCATCCCTGAATCTTGTTGTCTACAATAGGACCCTGCTATCATAAAAGAGAATTAGGCTTCTAGTGAATTGAAGAATGAATGAAAATTGAATTATCTAAAAAAAACTCAAAGAAAAGACCTTAGTATGCTTCTCCTTCTATTCTCCTCTTGTTCCTCCTTTTCCTTTTTCCTTTAAGAAAATTAGAATTGGTTGTCGTAGTTGAACTACTTCTTTAGTTAAGTAAACTAAAACTCAACCAACATTTTAGTTAAGGGGGAAAAGTAATAAAATCATAATAAGGGTTTTTAATAAATAATAACTAGTAGGTGGGACCCATTGTGATTCCCTTTAGTTCTTTAATAATCATAATACAACTAGTTAATCAAACAAAACATCCCTCCTTGTGACTCCCATCATCACTTTCATATTTTGACAATTTATATCAATGATAATTGAAATTATTTCCAAAAATATATTACCCATATATCCAAAAAATAGTGTGTTGTCCAAAATTTCAGAAGTCAACTGTTCTCAATAATCAATAAATAAAAATACTTAAAATCCATATTTTCCACTCTCGGAGGCAATCTTTCCCTTGTTTTCCCTGTCACCTTTTGATCTCTCTGAATTTTCCTTAGGCTGTGTGGAGCCTTTAGTCTTAATCTCACTAATCCCATGAGAGAAATCATCTCTCAAATGCATGCGAGAGGACACAGATTTGGCAGAGTCATTTGAGGGTGAGGAGGGGAAAGAAATGGATTTTCCTTTGTCAGGATCATGGTGGGCCTCGATTTTTAACCTTTTTCTTGCATGGGAAGACTGTACTGGTGAGTGGACAAGGGAAGCTTTGGCAATTTGATTAACTGGTGGAGGGGCAGGTAGAGATCAGTTAGGCCAACCACAATGTTGGGATACTGTCGGGTGGACAATCTCTTGCCATCCATCATTTTCAAGGACTTCAAGTTGCAGTGAGACATGAGGAGGCAGTGGGATACTAGGGACCTGTGGGGATTGGAAGGGAGGCCTTTCAGGCCTAGGTTGGACAACTCCTTGCCCAATCTAGTTAAAAAATCCATCTTGAAATAGCTGACATAACACTTGCAAGTTTGCATCAAAGTGTATAGAGAATCTTGGCCTTCTAGGGCCCCTGTTCCAATTTCCTCTTCCTCGGTTACCCCGACCATGGCTACCTCTACTGAAAAATCTCATTCTTGTATGCATTATTGATTATCAGATAGTTTCTTTAACAACCATACATGAAAACTCTTTTAAATATGAAATAAAATTTGTCTCAGCAACATATCAGACTCATGCAATCCAATCCATACAAATCGTTTAATAGTTGTCAATAAGCAGGGGGTGAACAAGGGTTATGGGATATGTGAGGGGTTGTATTGAGTGGAAAATGTTAAAATGAGGGGGAAAATATCATGATTACTGCTCACAGAAATTAAAAAATCAACTGTATCGTAAACCAAAAGAATATATCATTGTAATTCATCCTTGCGATCCTTTAACTCTCATAATACATAATTTATCTTAACTATAACTAAATTTTAGGAACATGGAGTGGATAATGAATATGGGAAGGAGAGGGGAATTGTAATGTGCGAAAAGTGAAATAATGGTAGGGAAAAAAATGAATATTGTTCGTAAAATCAATTAAGTAATCCATAAAATAGTTATGTATTTAATGAAAATGATCCAACACCAATTAAATAATTATTGTGACCAATTAAACAATTACTGTGTGCTAAACTTGTTCACTGTCCCCCCTTTAAATCTTCAACCCTTTTTATTAACATAGTGTATCATCATACTCAGAATCACTATGCCTTTCAAACTTCCTGTTAATAGAATTATGTTTATTTTCATTTCCTTCCCTTTTATAATTAAAACAAAATTAAAGGAACACACAGTCATATTGCTTCAACTTTGTTCAGCATACAAAACCATTAGCCACTTCCCATAATTGTAATTTCTCAATTCAAATATAGACACAGGTCTTTCCTGAGTTGCACAGACTCTTTTAAAACATGTCTGATTCCATTCCTTTGACAATATTAACCATTAAATTTTCAATGAAACCATACTACCAAAACCCCATGCTTCATCTCTGATGGTGCAATAAAACAAAATGATGCACGATGTCTCCATAAATCATACATGGTAAACAAACAAGTCACAATCATCAACTCTCCAACTTGCAATAATCCTGATCAAGATACATTAACACACAACAACCACCAAATTCAATGTATACCACGCTGTAGGAACATACAGACCAACGCATAACGAAAAGAAGCATCTTTGTGACTGTACATTACCATTTACTCTCAAGCAACCAATAAAATAAAGTAAAAACGAGATGGGTTATCGATTCAACTGTCACAACAAATGGAGGCAACGATTGTATACCAATTATCATTCCCAACTACAACTCTCCAAAAAACCAATCAAACAAAGACGAGACAATAATCAAAGCCACTGTCAATACTACTCAACCAACTTATGACAGTCAACAAGATACCCGACAAGAGTGTGATTGGTTGAGTTTATCAAAATCGGGCTTTGTAACCAATGAACATAAGAAATAATCAAGAGTTCGCTTGATCACCAAACATAGGGAGACTAGAGGTCGACCATATCAACAGTAGGCGAGAACCTTCGAGACAAGCACAGTGGAACCACAAGACCTATAACCCTTATCTTTGTAAAAAATGGTGACAGTTCAACACCATGTAGGGAAGGCCACGATGCAGAGGAGCAAAGATTTCTCACTGGACAGTAACGAACACCAAGAACGCGCAGAGGCATAACCCTCACATTTTTCCCAATATCTGAACATTGTTGTTGGAAATGCAGAGCCCAGGTACTACCAACAACCCTAAATCATAGTTCTTGGCATAATGGCCACCCCATAACCAACTGTGTTGATGCCAATACTGCAAAATAAGTCCATGACCAAGTGAAAAAGATATACAGTGACTAAAAGGTGGTTCGAAATATACAAAACAACCCCATAGCACCAAATACAACTGGGTATGGTTACCATTAATTGTGAGGAGGAGGACAACAAGGCTAAACAGAGTGAAACCCTCCAAAAAAATTACCACAAAGACAATAAAGAGCCATCATAGTTTCCACCACACAGAACAACCAATGAAATCACAACCTCAATGCTTGATTTTTCCATTTTCAACGAATAACACACAGTCATTCGAGAGAAAACACCATGCATTTACACAGTTACCAATCTCAAGAAAACATAGACCAACACATTACAGAGCCAATGTTCATTTCATACACATAGCGAAGTCATGGATGGGAAAAAAGAACCATACTTGTAACCAATGGCTTTAAAAATGCGAGTTGGTCGAGCAGTTCCCTCTATGCCTGAATCTCGGAGCTTAACCACAACAAAACCAAATGAAAAATAACCATGCTAGGGTGATGGCCCAATGGGAGAAGTATGTATTGACTTTCATTTACTTCACGTTGCTTCCATCCTCCATTTCATTCAATTTCGTAGTACACGCCAGCCAGCCAAAACCATGCCATTAATTCCATACATCAAAACTTGCACATATTGCTTTCCCATTGCACCACCCCAATCCATATTAACCATTTCCAAAACCATACTATAACATATATCAAATTCACCCAATATAACTCAATATAATTGTATAGCCACTAACATTGCTAGTTAGTACTAACACTAATTCCTTTTTATTTTTTTTGCACATAGTATAGCATAGCATAATATAGTATAGTTCCCTCTTCTTGGATTTTTTTTAACAAGTCTATTTCCATTGCTCTTGTTTCTTGTTGTTACTAACATGTGTCTTGTGCATGTGTTGACAGGTAATGAATCATGGAGACAATAGAAAATGTAATAAAAATAAATATAATCCATTCATAACATGGAATTTCATAGCTTAGAATAATAGAATTAACACATCAAATGCGTTATCCATCTGTCATTATGTCACAAACAAAACCAATATTTCATCATCAATCATGAAGAACCCTGTAAGCAGCAACAAAACAACAACATAAAATGTGTGAGAAGATTATCTCTGATCCTCTAGTCTACAAGGGGATCCCATCTACTAGTATTATATATTATTAGTATAGTTTAAATAATAGGCTTTAGGAATACTTTGTGGGATAAATCCTCGTTGCGATTTTAATCATCAACAAACTGTCGAATCCATAGGGAAATCTATTTCCAAAATATTAAGAACTCAAAACATATGGTTTTTCATACCAAGAACAACAAATCAAGAAGGTATAACCAGAATGATTATTCAACAGGGGGAAGTGAGTGGATTTAATGGAAAAATGATCGGGAATTTGGGAATAACTCATTGAAAATGTTAAGTATGAGGGGGTTTATCCCTATATTCATAATCATTCAACTATAATTTTCTCTTTACTTCAAGGAGAAAAATTTATGGACTTGTTCTTTTAATTCTCAAATAGATGAAGAAATGGAAAGCAGAAGCGGGAGATAACCAATTTCTTTATAAGACAACAGTGAAAGCAGGTAACAAATTCAATTATGCTTTTAGGGGGAACATTGTAACAATTGTGTAAGATTGATTGCTATTGACTAACAATACCTTGTAGGAGTGTCACTATGGAAGAACTAATCCAACATCTTATTCTCGACCAAAATTAAACTAAAAGAAGAAAAACAATAAAATTCATGACAGAAATGGGACTACAAAATTTAAAACAACAAAAATAAAATGACAGAATTGCAAAAACAACATGAAATCTATTAAAAGGAAAACAGAAATTAAACTACTATAAAAGAAAAAATGAAAAAGAGTGGTTAAAATGAAGTAGAACCAGACTACTAATATACATAAAATCCAAATAACTTTAAAACTTTTTAAGTTGGTTCCACGTAATATTTTAAGTGAGAACCCTTAGTGTTGTAGGAAAAAAATCACTCCTATAAATATTTTAGAATGTAAGAGTTAGTACCCAGGACAAAAGTGATCTTGAAAGGACCCAACCATAATTCTTGAAACTTTGAGACAAATGATAGCCCTTTAAAGTACACGATTAGATCATCAAGATAAACATGAATAATCTTAGTGATCAAATCGTTGAAAGTTATTTGCATAGGTATTTTAAAAGTGGTACTTGCATCGGATAAGCCAGAAGGCATATGTTCGTAATTCAAGGTACCCCAATGATTAATAAAGGTGGTTTTGTATTTATTTTCTCTTTTTACCTTGATTTGATTGTAACCAAAAAAATCGTCAAGTAACGACATCATTTGTGACCCTGCAACTTGCTACAAAATCATTTCCATGTTAGGGAGAGGAAAGTGATATTTTATACTATCCCGATTTAATGTGTGAAAATCAACACATAATCTGATTTGGCTAGTTTCTTTCCGAACATGAACCAAATTGGAAACCCATTCAGAATGCTTGACCGGAAAGAGGATTCCATCCTTCAAGAGTTTTTCCAACTCCTTTCAAATAGTTGCTTCTAGTACAGGGTTGATAGGTCTTTGTTTTTGCCTAACTAGTTTTATTCCTTCCTTGATGGGAATGGAATGTTGTATAAGAGCAGAATCAAAACCATGAAGATCCTCATAAGACTAAGAAAAAACATCTTGAAATTCGCCAAGCAGATTGGAAAACTTCATTTTCTCTTCATCAGAACATCGAGCACCTATTCTAACATTCTTTGGAGACTCGGGTGTTCCAATGTTCAAGGAGATGGTTTCACCCACCTTCCTTTTCGACTCCTCTTCTTTTTGTTTCTCTTTATTTCCTACATCACTCGATGAAAACGAACTCTCTAGAGGATTCAAGCCCTTCGGAATCTTGTTATATTCTATGGATATATTTTCTTGGGCTTATAAGGTTCATTTTGAATGAAAGCACATATGCTCTCATTGCTAGGGAATACCTAAGAAGGTCTGCACCTGACTGCTAAGGGTAAAGCTAGGCCACTTATCAGTTTAGAATGATTGCTTCTTCTAACTCTTTTGTTGGTTGGTCAGAGGGTTATTCTATCAAGACAAAGGAAAGGTTGGGTAGGCAGAATGATATGGACGAGGGCCCTCCTTGGATGATGGCACACTAATGACAGACCAGTGAAATAATAGAAAATAGAAGGAAACAACAAAATACTCTATGAATAATATGTTGCAAGAAGTTCAATACTTAAAATATCATTTCAATACATTGAACATGTATCAAAACACAATAACTCCCACAGGTTGCAGAAAACAAATCTTCACCAAAGAATTAGTTGTTTGACAGGTTGCATATCAGTAAAAATAAGTTGTACAATAGCTGAAAGGAAATTAAATGTACGTTGCAAAAATAAAAAAATGTATTCAAGATAAGAATGAAAAAACATGAAGAGTTGAATGAAACACTGTCATCAAGAGTATGTTCACCATCAAGAGATTTAATCCATGCATAAAACGGGTCCAACCAATCTATTGTATTGCTATTCTTTCCTAAAAAATCCGACCTTTACAATATCCAAAAACTAACTATTTAAAAGAGTTGCAGAGGCTCACGTCCTTAGGGGAGTGAATCCTAAATTTAGGGAACAATTCATAAATCAAATAATTAAATTTACTAAGAAACTAGACTTAATAAACAAGAGTGGTTCTTATCACACACATAATACCACTCTTGCATCTAATCTAAGAAAAATTTGGACTTAATCAAATAACTACTACTATCTTTGTGACAGAACTAATGCATGTGATGGAGGAACTGAGTGGCCGAAAAAAAGCCTTGGAGTGACAGAGCAGAGCTTTGTTTTGACCGACGACATGTCTGCGAGCTATTGGAGGCCACTGGAGATAACCAACTACATGAGCAGAGTTTGTTGAAGTGTTTCTGAGACTAATCTACGTAGACCTGTGATTGAGACTTAACTCTCTGTCTATGTATGAGATTTCAGATTCAGCCAAGTGCACTCTATATTGACCCCATCAGATTCCATCTGTACTTGTGAAATAGCTTTGCTGGAATGGTTGTTGGCCCATAGGGCACGAGGGGAGATGTGGAGGCGAGCATCCAATCGAGAGACAAGATGAATGGATGCGAGGGTAGATGACGTGTGAAGACATATGTTAAAGTGAGAGGAGGTGTGAATATGATGGAGGTATCGAGAGTATGGAGTTGGCAACGTGTAGTTAAGGATACAGGTGGCACGTAGGGAGAGGAGGGGTAGATAGGTTAGGAAGTGAGTGGAGAACAGGTGGCGAAAGGCGAGAGGGGGTGGTATTGATGTCATTCAAGCATGTGATTGTGGGAGTTGTTGAGGGTGGTTTGGATCCAGACCACCTTTGGGCCCGCAATCCACCATAAGCTTCCATGTATCCTTCCAACAATACCATGGTTCCAATTGTGGGACCTCTTAGGAAAATTAACGCTTGAGCAGTTTACATCCCCGCAAGGAAGCGTGATCATCGATCTGATGAAGATTTGTGATTCAGGTGATATTTACCTGCTGCAAGGATCGATAGTTCTCGTTGACTTGGGATCAATGGTCCAGATTCACTTCGGACTTTTGGGCTTCGGGTGATTCAAATGTGAAACATGAAAAATATCCTGGAGAAAAATATTGGAAGTGAATGATCTATCACCACGTGTCGTGACCAATGAATGGTCCATATTTTCTTCAAATATCCAAGTTTCATGAGTTTCAAATGTGGAACATGAAAAATCTCCTGGAAAAAAATCTCTGAAGTGACATGGTGGCCTGGCGTCATATGATGTTATGGATGCTAATGTGTCATGGAAAGAAGGGTGGCATGTGTCACATGGAAATGGATGAATGTCACAACCAAATGACCTGGGATGAATGCCATGTGTCATGACTGATGAGTGCACCATGTGCTTCGACACTTCGGGCTTCGGGAGTTTCAAATGTGAAGCTTGAAAAACCTCCCGAAGGAAAATCCCTGAAGTGAATGATCTACTGTCGCATGGTGTGTTGAATGAATGGTCCAGATTGTCTTCATAAATCTAGGTTTCGGGAGTTTCAAATGTGAAACATAAAAAATCTCTAGGAGGAAACTCTCCAAAGTGAATGATCTATTGTTGTGTGTCGTGATGAATGAACAATCCATATTTTCTTCATAAATCTGGGCTTCGGGAGTTCAGGAGTTTATGAATGTTATGCTCAAAAACTCCTGAAGGAAAATCGTTGAAGTGACGTGTTAGGTTCTCAAGACTTAGGTTCTTCAACTCTTCGAAGGCTTCGAGTCTTTGGGAACTTAGTACTTCGAACTTGATACTAAAACCCACATGATTATGGAACTCAAATGGACAAGAGTCGTGGATCTATTTGACCTGATGGTTCTTCGTCGTCGAAAAGTAACCTGTTCGTTCCCACAGTCTGAGCCTGAAATTTTTGCTCTGGATTGCCGCGTCGTGTGCACAGACATTTCCTGTGCATAGAAAAGTTCTTGGTAGACCTGCGGTGAGCTCAATCAATGGTGGACGTGATGACAATAATTCTAAAACAAATATGACATGTCTTTTATCCTTTCAGAAAAACAAAAACAAAAATGCGCAAAGACTCAAAAATGAATAAGGGACAAGACACTCAGTAGTGGGAAACTGGCTTAGCCACCAAAAAAAGGAAAAATTGATGAAGGTGTAGGGAGAAAGAGAGGAGAGGTAGGGGATGCAGACCTAGGTTACAACATTGGCTCCAAATGGGGATAGCCCATCCTTGTGAGGTGTTAAGAACTGTAGATCGGTACCTTGAGATTAGATAAATGCTCTTACCTTTAATCACTTACCCTCATTTTTGTCTATCAACCTTGCGTATTTGTTACTGTCCCTCATCCATGCATTTTATTGAATTAAAAACCAAGACTACACCCCAGTGCCTGTGTTGGGATATGGAGTCTTTACTGAAACTTGAAAATGCAACTAAACCCCAGTGCCTGC
The DNA here is from genome assembly GCA_009831015.1 of Picea engelmannii. Taxonomy (NCBI): domain Eukaryota; kingdom Viridiplantae; phylum Streptophyta; class Pinopsida; order Pinales; family Pinaceae; genus Picea; species Picea engelmannii. The sequence goes on along the minus strand of ML817855.1, from coordinate 66,100 downwards.
ATTGGGATATGGAGTCTCTTATTTAAACAAGCTACTGAAAACCAACATACTAAAAAACAATCTGTGAACTAAAAATTAAATGCTCGAACTATGAGCTTATTCTCCTACTATCTATTCTATTCAATTGAAAACGAACACAATCATGTGTAATTCCACTTCCAATGAAACCAAGAAAACATTTGACTAAGAATCATAACTATGTGCAGGTCACTGTTTAGAATAATCCAAAGAGGATATATCAAACGCGACAAAAATTTGGCAGGCATTTGGTACTTACAATTTCAAATGATGATCATGGTAAAACTTTCAACCTTTGGGATTTTGGAAAAATAAGAATCCATCCATCTCGCTATTAGATCTTGAAACTCATGAAAAGCCTCCAACTAGTTGAGAGGAAAAATTTGTTGTTGTGTGCGATCTGTATTATAAACAAGACTGAGATGCTCTTGTCCTCGTTGAAATAACTCATGAAATTCATGTGATTCACAACCATAAAGGGAAGAAAAACACCCTTGATACTTCTCATCTTGTTGTTTGAAATGAATGTGTATGTCTCTTGCATTGTTGGTTTGTCCTTGTTCTAGCTCCTGAATGTCATCTTCAGACTTATAGATTTCTTGTTGCTCAACAATTTCATAAGGAAGGGGAAAAACATGCTCCTTACCTTCAACATCACTTTCCTCATAGTTAATCAAATATTTATGAGAACATAGAACAACAGATGTATCATAACAACGACTATATGTGTCACCTAGAATAATGCAAGATGTATCCAAAGCCTTGTTATCATCAATTTCATCATTAATGTAATTCCCAACATCATCCTTTTGAATAAAAGGATCAGAAGAAGTTTCATATGTAACTGAATCTTCCTCCACTTCCTCAACGGAAAAGTCCCCTTTAATTTCACTACTAGAAGAACTAATAAGTGATTGTCGAATATGAGATTCAAATTCTTCACAACAGTTCTAAAAAAGTAAATCAGCTAGAAAAAAACTTTTACAATGCTTACTGAATGCAGCATGGAACCGTTCCAGGGAAGAGATGCTAGTAGGGGGCAAGGATCGATACCACTCATGAGCATATCCCTCTAATGAGTACATGAACATCTTCATTAGTACATCCTCATGATGTATTCCCCACTGATGCATGAGTTCATGAAACTAAAACAAATGCTCAGCAGGGTTGTCATCTCTATGTTCTCTAAATTCTGGCAAAAAATCACCCCACTCATCTATAGTAGGAGCAACATTTGGAAACCTGGGAACAACAGAGAAATTTAAAGGAGAAAACATTCGAGCCAAGATGGCTTCCATATGATACTATGACTTCTTAAAACTGTGGAGTCGCCACTAGATTTTTTAAACATGGAGTCGCCAGGTGAATGATATGTAGTATGAATGTGTCTGGTCTTTGTTCACCATCAAAGATCATATCTGATCATTGTCATTCTCCTAGGGAAAGATATTTCATTACTCTGTTCCCTGACAATGATGCCAAAAGATGTTGGTCCTAAGGTCTGCACTTGACTACCAAGGGAAAAGCTAGGCCACCTATCAGTTTAGAATGATTGCTTCTTTCAAATATTTTGTTGGTTGGTCAGAGGGTTATTCTATCAAGAAAAAGGAAAGGTTGGGTAGGCAGAATGATATGGATGAGGGCCCTCCTTGGATGATGGCACAATAATGACAGACCAATGAAATAATAGAAAATAGAGGGAAAAAACAAACTACTCAATGAATAATCTGCTACAAGAAGTTCAATACTTAAAATATCATTTCAAGACATCAAACATGTATCAAAACACAATAACTCCGACAGGTTGCATAAAAAAAATCTTCACCAAAGCATTAGTTGTTTGGCAGGTTGCATATCAATAAAAATAAGTCGTACAATAGCTAAAAGGAAATGAAATGTACGTTGCACAAATCAAAAGTTGTATTCAATATACGAATGAAAACACATGAAGAGTTGAACAAAACACTGTCATCAAGAGTATGTTCACCAGGTAGAGAGATTTAATCCATGCATAAAATGGGTCCAACCAATCTGTTGTATTGCTATTCTTTCCTAAAACATCCGACCTTTACAATATCCAAAAACTAAATATTTAAAAGAGTTGTAAAGGCTCTCATCCTTAGGGTACTGAGTCCTAAATTTAGGGAACTATTCGTAAATCAAATAATTAACTTTACTAAGACAATGGACTTAATCAACAAGAGTGTTCTTATCACACACAAAAGACCACTCTTTCATCTAATCTAGGAAAATGTTGGACTTAATCAAATAACTACTACTATCTCTGCGACATAACTGATGCATGTGCTGGAGGAACTGAGTGGCCCAAAATAGGCCTCAGAGTGACAAAGATCAGATATGTGTTTACCGACGACATGTCTGCGAGCTATTGGAGGCCACTGGAGATAACTAGTTGCATGAGAAAAGTTTGCTGAAGTGTTTCTGAGACTAATCTGCGTAGACCTGTGATTGAGACTTAACTCTTTGTCTATGTCTAAGATTTCAGAATCCAAGCGCATTTTATATTGACCCTGTCAGATGCCATCTGTACCTATGAAATAGCTTCGTTGGAATGGTTGTCGGCCCATCGGGCATGAGGGGAGACGTGGAGGTGAGAATCCAATCGAGAGACGAGCTGAATGGATGCGAGGGTAGATGACATGTGAAGACAGATGTCAAAGTGAGAGGAGGTGTGAATACAATGGAGGTATTGAGAGTATGGAGTTGGCAACGTGTAGTGAAGGATACATGTGGCATGTAGGGAGAGGAGGGGTAGATAGGTTGGGAAGTGAGTGGAGAATAGGTGGCGAAATGTGAGAGGAGGCAGTATTAATAACATTCAAGCACGTGATTATGGGAGTTGTTGAGGGTGGTTTGGATCCAGACCGCCTTTGGGCCCGCAATCCACCACAAGCTTCCACGTATCCTTCCAACAATACCATGGTTCCAATTGTGGGACCTCTTAGGAAAATTAATGCTCGATAATTTTACATCCCCGCAAGGAAATATGATCGTCGATCTGACGACGATCTATGATTCAAGTGATATTTACCTGCTGCAAGGATCGACGGTTCACATTGACCTAGGATCAATGGTCCAGATTCACTTTGGATTTTCGGGCTTCGGGTGTTTTAAATGTGAAACATGAAAAATATCCTGGAGAAAAATCTCTGAAGTGAATGATCTGTCGCCATGTGTCGTGACCAATGAACGGTCGAGATTTTCTTCAGATATCTGGGCTTCGGGAGTTTCAAATGTGGAACATGAAAAATCTCCCGGAGAAAAATATTCAAAGTGACATGGTGGCCTCGCATAATATGATATCACGAATGCTGATGTGTAATGGAAAGAAGGGTGACACATGTCACATGGAAATGGACAAATGTCACAACCAAATGACCTGGGATGAATTCCATGTGTCATGACTGATGAGTGCGCCATGTGTTAGTACTGATGAGTGTGCCATGTGATTCAACAATTTGGGCTTTAGGAGTTTCAAATGTAAATCATGAAAAAACTCAGGAGGCAAATCCTCGAAGTGAATAATCTACTGTTGTGTATCGTGATGAATGAACGATCCAGATTTTCTTTGAAAATCCGGGTTTTGGGAGTTTCAAATGTGAAACATAAAAAATCTCCCGGAGGAAAATCTCTGAAGTGAATGATCTTCTGCCGCGTGTTGTGATGAATGAATGGTCCATATTTTCTTCGAAAATCTGGGCTTCAGGAGTTTATGAATGTTATGCTTGAAATATCCTGAAGGAAAATCTCCAAAGTGACGTGTCAGGTTCTCAGGACTTTCACTCTTCGGCTCTTTGGGAACCTAGTACTTCTTACTTGATATTAAAACCTGCACGATTCTGGAACCCGAATGGACTAGAGCCATTGATCTATTTTACCTGATGGATCTCTGTCGTCGAAAAGGAACCTGTTTATTCCCACGGTCTCAGCTCGAAATTTGTTTCTCTGGATTGTTGCGTCGTGTGCACAGACATTTCCTGTGCATAGAAAAAGGCTTGGTAAACCTACGGTGAGCTCAATCAATGGTGCACATGATGACAAGAATTCTGAAACAAATATGACATGTATTTTATCCTTTCATAAAAATAGAAACAAAAATGCACGAAGACTAAAAAATGAATAAGGTTCAAGACACTCAGTAGTGGGAAACTGACTTAACCACCAAAAAAAGGAAAAATTGATGAAGGCATAGGAAGAAAGAGAGGAGAGGAAGGGGATGCAGACCTAGGTTACAACAGGAATATTCTTATCTTCTATGGATATAATTTCCTTTGTCTTATAAGGCTCATTTTGAATGAAATCATAGATGCTCTCATCGCTAGTGAAGACCTGCCAAGATTATATATTGTCAGGGATATGTGGATTATATAGAGATTGAAAAGTACAATCAGTTCTGTGTGGTAGAAGTTTCCGATTAGGAGAGGCTGCAAAAATAGCTAACCGATTATCCATTGAGTTCAATTCCCTTTGAACATGAGTAATGTTGAAAGATAATAGGTTCAAGATAAGTGCCCAAATAGTTTGGGTGTATCCTTTCATCAACTTATTGCTAGGGGAGTATATCTTACGTACAAGGTTCACAACAAGATAAGAATCTCCAAAAACTTAAAGGTGGCCACAACCAAGATTATAGTTGTTTTCAATGTCTAATAATAAGGCTTTGAATTCAGTGACATTATTCGTGCAAGCAAACTCCAACCTGTAAGAAAAGTTATGAATTTTCCCCACAGGAGAGTACAAGATTATGCTAGCTCTGTTACCTTCACTAGAGCATGAACCATCAAAGTGCATGTGCCACATACCATCATCTAAATTGATTTTTTCGAAGGGAATCTTATGCTCCACAACAAATATGGAATACACCCCTAGGTCCTCTTCGATATAGTTCACATTAGATTGTGGGACACTCTCTATGTAAGGTGAAATCCTTCCCTCTCTAAAGACTATAATGTTTTTACCATTCCGAGGAATGGATAAATGTGTCCCATCGAGTGAGAGGTATCCACCCGTCAAAGCTTGCCAATCTCTTCCCAATATGATTGAGTAATTTCTCATTGGCATATCAATTACCTGAATACTAAGGGTTGTCCTTATTTTAAGGTGTGCGCACAAAACTAAGGTCACATATTTAATCTCACCTATGGTCGTTTGTTGTAGACTATTATAAGAGAGCATGCTTCTGGCATTTTCATTTGTACAAGACAAGCCTAGCTATTCCATAATAATCTTCGACATTACACTTGGGCCCGAACTGCCATAAATGAGGCAACAATGGGAGATCTTATCCATAATTTTTACAGAAATATAAAAAGGGGGATTTTTTACAGGATATCTAAAGTTATGTACACCTACTTTATTTACAGATGAATCCTCTCCATTTACCTCTTTAGAGAGGTTGGCTACAATGGGATCTTTTCCTTCCATGAATTGTTTTATATGCCTCTGTTGTTCAGGGACGACAACCATGTCCAGAAGGGTTGCATCTTCTTTGATGTTGGCGAACTGATTTAGGATATTGTATTTGGAAGAGGGGAGAGGAGAGGTAATTCCTTGACTGTCATAAACCTTAGGAACCTGATCAGTAGCAGTTGGTGAGGATGAGCTCGGGCTAGAAGAATTGCGAGGAGGATCATATTTACCTTTGGTAGTGTAGGATTTGTTCCTAGTATTGATGATCATGACATCTTCTGTCTCTGCAAAATCTAGGACAACAATGGTAGTTTCTAGTCTTTTACCAAAGATCTTATCTTTGGTGCTCTTCCTTACCTCACATGTGATTTCCTCGTGATGTTCCTCGCAAAACTTACACCAACTTCGAGGCATGATAACTTTAGGCTATAAATTATTTTCAATTGGACTTCTAAAGGGTGGTGCAAAAGAGGATGAAGCTCCAGGGGTGAGAGGGGAGACATTTCCCTTTATCTCATACGCTATCATACGATTATTCATGTCTTGTACAAGCTGTAAGAGGGAGGACATGTCTATCTGTTTAACTGATTCTCCCTGAGGAACACATGTTCTTTCAAGTTTTTGTTCATACTCTAAAAAAGTATGCAGAGCGGAACCAAGGTTATCAATGGATTTGTCCTCAACCCTATGATGATAGGGGGAAGCTAATGAATTATAATAATGCATTAAATCAACTTGGTTTTGAGGTCGAATGAGTTCAGGGATTTGATTGCATAACTTAGTGAAACGCAAGTTGAAGGACTTGATGGTCTCACCATTGTTATAGGCGATGTTATTGTACTCATGTGACTGCTCAGCTGGGATTTTAGATTTCCCATAAGTGGATTTGAACCAATAGACTAACTCTTCCCAAGCACACAAAATCTTAGAAGGAAGGTCAAATAAATCGGCTGCAACCTTTCCTTCCAAGGAATTGACAAATAAGCGCATGCAAGTATCGTTGTCATTGGCCCCTATGTTGTGATAGGCATTAGAAAATGCCACCAGGTGTTCATTTGTAGAGACAATGTTATTTCCTGAAAACCTGGGAGGATGCTCCTTGAATTTAGGAAGTGGACGAGTAGCAGGTGCTAGGTGAAGAGGAGAGGAAACATGCCATGGTGTGGTTGTGGCGTCTTCTTCAAATTGAAAAAGCCCATACTTTTTTATGATTTTGGTGGGATTTGTGGTCGATTGGACAGGACATGGTGGCTATATAAGCTACCAATCACTGACGAAGTTGAATACTGAGAGGAGGAAGCACTTCCAGTGCCACTAGAGCCACCACTAGATGTCATCTTGTGGATGATAGGTAAGGGAGAAAAAGATGAACTAGATGAATCAGACAAGGTTCTCCTTAGAGTACTTTGTTGGGTTGATAACATAACATTCCTTCTTCCTATTTCAGCAATAGGATTAATTCCAGGTGATGAGCCTCTTCTTCTCCTAGAAACACGAGAGTCCAAGGACATGAAAGGAAGGACACAACTAAAGGAAAAAGAAGGTTATTGCTGATTTCTAGGTTGTCTACGTCTAGCTTCCAAACGTTCTTGGGCACTAATGTCTCGTTCAATTGCTTCCCAATGTTCTTGGGCACTAATGTCTCGTTCAATTGCTTCCCAAGAATGATTAAGCTCAACTCGAGTATTAGCAATGTCTAAAATGGTGTTAAACAAATTCAAAGCAATGTTGGTCTAATATTGAAGACTGGGCTCAATATTGGGCTGCCTTGCAATAGGTACAGTCATTAAGAAATAAAATAGTCAAAGACTCAATATCGAAAAAATAGATGTATTCAATGATAATCAAGCATAAAAGTAAACCAGAGAGATATTGAATATCTCCCTAGTATGGTCGCCAAATAAATGTTGAGGAAAAGATATGAAACGATCTTACTCAAACATTTTCAGATCTTTCCTGGCTAAAGAAAGATAGATGAGTATATCACCCTATGTTTATATCCATAAAAAATGGTATCCTAATTCACAAGTATTGATTACAAGTGCTTAGGTTGGTTTTTTAATAAATAAAAGCTTGTTGAAAAATTCATTATTTATGTAATTTTCAGAACATAACAGATGCTAAAATAAATATAGAGACAGAAGTAAAGTCACCAAGTCAATAATCAAAACATATGAGACATGATAAAGAAATCATTTATTTCATTCCAACCATTAAAAAAATCGTTCTCTTTACAAAATTTCCCGAGGAAGTTTTGGACCAAAGTCAAACTTAGATGTCACCAATGAAACATACAAAAGGACTTCTGACAGAAAGTAAAAAACTGAACTTTAAAAGCTAGATCATCTTGCCACTGATTGCTTCCCACTCGACTCTGCACAATAGCCTTTGCCAGTCATGAAATTTAATTCAAAAACATACAAGTCTACACAGACTATCAAATATAGATCAACACCTCTGAAAAACAAGTGTTTGAATGATGTAATGCAACCCTGAATCTTGTTGTCTACAATAGGACCCTGCTATCATAAAAGAGAATTATACTTCCAATGAATTGAAGAATGAATGAAAACTGAATTATCTCAAAAAACTCAAAGAGCAGACCTTAGTATGCTTCTCCTTCTATTCTCCTCTTGTTCCTCCTTTTCCTTTTTCCTTTAATCAAAGTAGAATTGGTTGAATTAGTTGAACTACTTCTTTAGTTAAGTTAACTAAAACTTAACCAACTTTTTAAATAAGAGGGAAAAGTAATAAAATCATAATAAGGGTTTTTAATAAATAATAACTAGTAGGTGGGATCCCTTGTGACTCCCTTTAGTTCTTTAACAATCATAATACAACTAGTTAATCAAACAAAACATCCCTCCTCATGACTCCCATCATCACTTTCATATTTTGACAATTTATATCAATGATAATTGAAATTATTTCCAAAAATATATTACCCATATATCCAAAAAATAGTGTGTTGTCCAAAATTTCATAAGTCAACTGTTCTCAAAAATCAATAAATAAAAATACTTAAAATCCATATTTTCCACTCTAGGAGGCAATCTTTCCCTTGTTGTTGCTGTCACCTTTTGATCTCTCTGAATTTTCCTTAGGTTGTGTGGAGCCTTTAGGCCTAATCTCATTGATCACATGAGATCAATCATCTCTCAAATGAATTTGAGAGGACATGGATTTGGCAGAGTCATTTTAGGGTGAGGAGTGGGAAACAATGGATTTTCCTTTGTCAGGAGCATGGTGGGCCTCGGGTTTTAACCTTTTTCTTCCATGGGAAGACTGTAATAGTGAGCGGACAGGGGCATCTTGGGAAATTTGATTAACATATGGAGGGGCAAGTAGAGATATGTCAGGCAAGCCACGATGTTGGGAGACTGTCGGGTGGACAATCTCCTTCCATCCATTATTTTCAGGGACTTTAGGTTGCAGTGAGAGATGAGGAGGCATTGGAATAATAGGGACCTATGAGGCTTGGAAGGGAGGCCTTTCAGGCCTAGGTTGGAATACTCCTTGCCCAATCCAGTTAAAAAATCTAGCTTGAAATAGCTGGCCTAACTCTTGTGAGTTTTCATCTAAGTGTATAGAGAATCTTGGTCTTCTAGGGCCCCTGTTCCAATTTCCTCTTCCTCGGTTACCTCGAACATGGCTACCTCTGCTGAAAAAGCTCATTCATGTATGCATTAATGATTAGCAAATAGTTTCTTTAACAACCATACATGCCAACTCTTTTAAATATGAAATAAAATTTTGCTCAACAACATATCAAACTCATGCAATCCAATCCATACAAATTGTTTAATAGTTGTCAATGAGCAGTGGGTGAATAAGGGTTATGGGATATGTGAGGGGTTGTATTGAGAGAAAAATGTTAAAATGAGGGGCAAAAGATCATGATTAATGCTCACAGACATCAAACAATCAACTATATCGTAAACCAAAATAATATATCATTGTAATTCATCCCTGCGATCCTTTAACTGTCATAATACATAATTTATCTTAACTATAATTAAATTTTAGGAACAGGGAGTGGATAGTGAATATGGGAAGGCGAGGGGAATTGTAATGTGCGAAAAGTGAAATAATGGTAAGGAAAAAAATGAATATTGTTTGTAAAATCAATTAAGTAATCCATAAAACAGTTATGTATTTAATGCAAACGATCCAACGCCAATTAAACAATTATTGTGACCAATTAAATAATTATTTTTTATTAACACTTGTTCACTGTCCCACATTTAAATATTCAACCCTTTTTTTAACTAGGGTTGTCCATATTTTCTTTGAAAATCCGGGTTTCGGGAGTTTCAAATGTGAAACATAAAAAATCTCCCGGAGGAAAATCTCTGAAGTGAATGATCTTCTGCCGCGTGTTGTGATGAATGAATGGTCCATATTTTCTTCGAAAATCTGGGCTTCAAGAGTTTATGAATGTTATGCTTGAAATATCCTGAAGGAAAATCTCCAAAGTGACGTGTCAGGTTCTCAGGACTTTCACTCTTCGGCTCTTTGGGAACCTAGTACTTCTTACTTGATATTAAAACCTGCACGTTTCTGGAACCCGAATGGACTAGAGCCATTGATCTATTTTACCTGATGGATCTCTGTCGTCGAAAAGGAACCTGTCTATTCCCACGGTCTGAGCTCGAAATTTGCTTCTCTGGATTGTTGCGTCGTGTGCACAGACATTTCCTGTGCATAGAAAAAGGCTTGGTAAACCTACGGTGAGCTCAATCAATGGTGCACATGATGACAAGAATTCTGAAACAAATATGACATGTATTTTATCCTTTCATAAAAATAGAAACAAAAATGCACGAAGACTAAAAAATGAATAAGGTTCAAGACACTCAGTAGTGGGAAACTGACTTAACCACCAAAAAAAGGAAAAATTGATGAAGGCATAGGAAGAAAGAGAGGAGAGGAAGGGGATGCAGACCTAGGTTACAACAGGAATATTCTTATCTTCTATGGATATAATTTCCTTTGTCTTATAAGGCTCATTTTGAATGAAATCATAGATGCTCTCATCGCTAGTGAAGACCTGCCAAGATTATATATTGTCAGGGATATGTGGATTATATAGAGATTGAAAAGTACAATCAGTTCTGTGTGGTAGAAGTTTCCGATTAGGAGAGGCTGCAAAAATAGCTAACCGATTATCCATTGAGTTCAATTCCCTTTGAACATGAGTAATGTTGAAAGATAATAGGTTCAAGATAAGTGCCCAAATAGTTTGGGTGTATCCTTTCATCAACTTATTGCTAGGGGAGTATATCTTACGTACAAGGTTCACAACAAGATAAGAATCTCCAAAAACTTAAAGGTGGCCACAACCAAGATTATAGTTGTTTTCAATGTCTAATAATAAGGCTTTGAATTCAGTGACATTATTCGTGCAAGCAAACTCCAACCTGTAAGAAAAGTTATGAATTTTCCCCACAGGAGAGTACAAGATTATGCTAGCTCTGTTACCTTCACTAGAGCATGAACCATCAAAGTGCATGTGCCACATACCATCATCTAAATTGATTTTTTCGAAGGGAATCTTATGCTCCACAACAAATATGGAATACACCCCTAGGTCCTCTTCGATATAGTTCACATTAGATTGTGGGACACTCTCTATGTAAGGTGAAATCCTTCCCTCTCTAAAGACTATAATGTTTTTACCATTCCGAGGAATGGATAAATGTGTCCCATCGAGTGAGAGGTATCCACCCGTCAAAGCTTGCCAATCTCTTCCCAATATGATTGAGTAATTTCTCATTGGCATATCAATTACCTGAATACTAAGGGTTGTCCTTATTTTAAGGTGTGCGCACAAAACTAAGGTCACATATTTAATCTCACCTATGGTCGTTTGTTGTAGACTATTATAAGAGAGCATGCTTCTGGCATTTTCATTTGTACAAGACAAGCCTAGCTATTCCATAATAATCTTCGACATTACACTTGGGCCCGAACTGCCATAAATGAGGCAACAATGGGAGATCTTATCCATAATTTTTACAGAAATATAAAAAGGGGGATTTTTTACAGGATATCTAAAGTTATGTACACCTACTTTATTTACAGATGAATCCTCTCCATTTACCTCTTTAGAGAGGTTGGCTACAATGGGATCTTTTCCTTCCATGAATTGTTTTATATGCCTCTGTTGTTCAGGGACGACAACCATGTCCAGAAGGGTTGCATCTTCTTTGATGTTGGCGAACTGATTTAGGATATTGTATTTGGAAGAGGGGAGAGGAGAGGTAATTCCTTGACTGTCATAAACCTTAGGAACCTGATCAGTAGCAGTTGGTGAGGATGAGCTCGGGCTAGAAGAATTGCGAGGAGGATCATATTTACCTTTGGTAGTGTAGGATTTGTTCCTAGTATTGATGATCATGACATCTTCTGTCTCTGCAAAATCTAGGACAACAATGGTAGTTTCTAGTCTTTTACCAAAGATCTTATCTTTGGTGCTCTTCCTTACCTCACATGTGATTTCCTCGTGATGTTCCTCGCAAAACTTACACCAACTTCGAGGCATGATAACTTTAGGCTATAAATTATTTTCAATTGGACTTCTAAAGGGTGGTGCAAAAGAGGATGAAGCTCCAGGGGTGAGAGGGGAGACATTTCCCTTTATCTCATACGCTATCATACGATTATTCATGTCTTGTACAAGCTGTAAGAGGGAGGACATGTCTATCTGTTTAACTGATTCTCCCTGAGGAACACATGTTCTTTCAAGTTTTTGTTCATACTCTAAAAAAGTATGCAGAGCGGAACCAAGGTTATCAATGGATTTGTCCTCAACCCTATGATGATAGGGGGAAGCTAATGAATTATAATAATGCATTAAATCAACTTGGTTTTGAGGTCGAATGAGTTCAGGGATTTGATTGCATAACTTAGTGAAACGCAAGTTGAAGGACTTGATGGTCTCACCATTGTTATAGGCGATGTTATTGTACTCATGTGACTGCTCAGCTGGGATTTTAGATTTCCCATAAGTGGATTTGAACCAATAGACTAACTCTTCCCAAGCACACAAAATCTTAGAAGGAAGGTCAAATAAATCGGCTGCAACCTTTCCTTCCAAGGAATTGACAAATAAGCGCATGCAAGTATCGTTGTCATTGGCCCCTATGTTGTGATAGGCATTAGAAAATGCCACCAGGTGTTCATTTGTAGAGACAATGTTATTTCCTGAAAACCTGGGAGGATGCTCCTTGAATTTAGGAAGTGGACGAGTAGCAGGTGCTAGGTGAAGAGGAGAGGAAACATGCCATGGTGTGGTTGTGGCGTCTTCTTCAAATTGAAAAAGCCCATACTTTTTTATGATTTTGGTGGGATTTGTGGTCGATTGGACAGGACATGGTGGCTATATAAGCTACCAATCACTGACGAAGTTGAATACTGAGAGGAGGAAGCACTTCCAGTGCCACTAGAGCCACCACTAGATGTCATCTTGTGGATGATAGGTAAGGGAGAAAAAGATGAACTAGATGAATCAGACAAGGTTCTCCTTAGAGTACTTTGTTGGGTTGATAACATAACATTCCTTCTTCCTATTTCAGCAATAGGATTAATTCCAGGTGATGAGCCTCTTCTTCTCCTAGAAACACGAGAGTCCAAGGACATGAAAGGAAGGACACAACTAAAGGAAAAAGAAGGTTATTGCTGATTTCTAGGTTGTCTACGTCTAGCTTCCAAACGTTCTTGGGCACTAATGTCTCGTTCAATTGCTTCCCAATGTTCTTGGGCACTAATGTCTCGTTCAATTGCTTCCCAAGAATGATTAAGCTCAACTCGAGTATTAGCAATGTCTAAAATGGTGTTAAACAAATTCAAAGCAATGTTGGTCTAATATTGAAGACTGGGCTCAATATTGGGCTGCCTTGCAATAGGTACAGTCATTAAGAAATAAAATAGTCAAAGACTCAATATCGAAAAAATAGATGTATTCAATGATAATCAAGCATAAAAGTAAACCAGAGAGATATTGAATATCTCCCTAGTATGGTCGCCAAATAAATGTTGAGGAAAAGATATGAAACGATCTTACTCAAACATTTTCAGATCTTTCCTGGCTAAAGAAAGATAGATGAGTATATCACCCTATGTTTATATCCATAAAAAATGGTATCCTAATTCACAAGTATTGATTACAAGTGCTTAGGTTGGTTTTTTAATAAATAAAAGCTTGTTGAAAAATTCATTATTTATGTAATTTTCAGAACATAACAGATGCTAAAATAAATATAGAGACAGAAGTAAAGTCACCAAGTCAATAATCAAAACATATGAGACATGATAAAGAAATCATTTATTTCATTCCAACCATTAAAAAAATCGTTCTCTTTACAAAATTTCCCGAGGAAGTTTTGGACCAAAGTCAAACTTAGATGTCACCAATGAAACATACAAAAGGACTTCTGACAGAAAGTAAAAAACTGAACTTTAAAAGCTAGATCATCTTGCCACTGATTGCTTCCCACTCGACTCTGCACAATAGCCTTTGCCAGTCATGAAATTTAATTCAAAAACATACAAGTCTACACAGACTATCAAATATAGATCAACACCTCTGAAAAACAAGTGTTTGAATGATGTAATGCAACCCTGAATCTTGTTGTCTACAATAGGACCCTGCTATCATAAAAGAGAATTATACTTCCAATGAATTGAAGAATGAATGAAAACTGAATTATCTCAAAAAACTCAAAGAAAAGACCTTAGTATGCTTCTCCTTCTATTCTCCTCTTGTTCCTCCTTTTCCTTTTTCCTTTAATCAAATTAGAATTGGTTGAATTAGTTGAACTACTTCTTTAGTTAAGTTAACTAAAACTTAACCAACTTTTTAAATAAGAGGGAAAATTAATAAAATCATAATAAGGGTTTTTAATAAATAATAACTAGTAGGTGGGATCCCTTGTGACTCCCTTTAGTTCTTTAACAATCATAATACAACTAGTTAATCAAACAAAAAATCCCTCCTCATGACTCCCATCATCACTTTCATATTTTGACAATTTATATCAATGATAATTGAAATTATTTCCAAAAATATATTACCCATATATCCAAAAAATAGTGTGTTGTCCAAAATTTCATAAGTCAATTGTTCTCAAAAATCAATAAATAAAAATACTTAAAATCCATATTTTCCACTCTGGGAGGCAATCTTTCCCTTGTTGTTGTTGTCACCTTTTGATCTCTCTGAATTTGCCTTAGGTTGTGTGGAGCCTTTAGGCCTAATCTCATTGATCACATGAGATCAATCATCTCTCAAATGAATTTGAGAGGACATGGATTTGGCAGAGTCATTTGAGGGTGAGGAGTGGGAAACAATGGATTTTCCTTTGTCAAGAGCATGGTGGGCCTCGGGTTTTAACCTTTTTCTTCCATGGGAAGACTGTAATAGTGAGCGGACAGGGGCATCTTGGGAAATTTGATTAACAGGTGGAGGGGCAGGTAGAGATACGTCAGGCAAGCCACGATGTTGGGAGACTGTTGGGTGGACAATATCCTTCCATCCATTATTTTTAGGGACTTTAGATTGCAGTGAGACATGAGGAGGCACTGGGATACTAGGGACCTATGAGGCTTGGAAGGGAGGCCTTTCAGGCCTCGGTTGGACTACTCCTTGCCCAATCCAGTTAAAAAATCCAGCTTGAAATAGCTGGCCTAACTCTTGCGAGTTTTCATCTAAGTGTATAGAGAATATTGGTCTTCTAGGGCCCCTGTTCCAATTTCCTCTTCCTCGGTTACCTCGAACATGGCTACCTCTGCTGAAAAAGCTCATTCATGTATGCATTAATGATTAGCAAATAGTTTCTTTAACAACCATACATGCCAACTCTTTTAAATATGAAATAAAATTTGGCTCAACAACATATCAAACTCATGCAATCCAATCCATACAAATCGTTTAATAGTTGTCAATGAGAAGTGGGTGAACAAGGGTTATGAAATATGTGAGGGGTTGTATTGAGAGAAAAATGTTAAAATGAGGGGCAAAAGATCATGATTAATGCTCACAAACATCAAACAATCAACTATATCGTAAACCAAAATAATATATCATTGTAATTCATCCCTACGATCCTTTAACTGTCATAATACATAATTTATCTTAACTATAATTAAATTTTAGGAACAGGGAGTGGATAGTGAATATGGGAAGGCGAGGGGAATTGTAATGTGTGAAAAGTGAAATAATGGTAAGGAAAAAAATGAATATTGTTTGTAAAATCAATTAAGTAATCCATAAAACAATTATGTATTTAATGCAAACGATCCAACGCCAATTAAACAATTATTGTGACCAATTAAATAATTATTCTGTATTAACACTTGTTCACTGTCCCACATTTAAATATTCAACCTTTTTTTTTAACACAGTGTATCATCATACTTAGAATCACAAAGACTTTCAAACTTCATGTTAATAGAATTTTGTTTCTTTTCATTTCCTTCCCTTTTATATTTAAAACAAAATCCAAGGAACACACAATCATATTGCTTCAACTATGTTCATCATATAAAAACATCAACCATTTCCCATAATTGTAATTTCTCAATTCAAATATAGACACAGGTATTTCTTGAATTGCACAGACTCTTTTAAAACATGCCCGATTCCATTCCTTTGAGAATATTAACCATTAAATTTTTAATGAAACCATACTACCAAAACCCCGTGCTTCATCTATGATGGTGCAATAAAACAAAACGATGCACGATGTCTCCATAAATCATACACGGTAAACAACCAAGTCACAGTCATCAACTCTCCAACTTGCAATAATCCCGATCGGGATAAATTAAACACACAACAACCACAACCTTCAATTTATACCATGTTGTAGGAACACACAGACTAACGCATAAAGAAAAGAGGCATCTTTGTGACTGTACATTATCGTTTACTCTCAATCAACCAATAAAATAAAATAAATGAGTTGGGTTATCGATTCAACTGTCACATGAAAGGGAGCCAACGACTGTATACCAATTATCATTTTTAATTACAACTCTCCAACAACCTGATCAAAAAGAGACGAGACAATAATCAAAGTCATTGTCAATACTACTCAACCAACTTATGACTGTCAATGAGATACCCGACAAGAGTGTGACTAGTTGAGTTTATCAAAATCGGGCTCTATAACCAATGAACATAAGAAATAATCAAGGTTTCTCTCGGTCACCAAACATGGGAGACTGGAGTTCGAGCATATCAATAGTAGGTGAGAACCTTTGAGACAAGCACAGTGGAACCACAATCCCTATAACTCTTAGCTTTGTAAAAATGGGTGGCAATTGAACACCAGGTAGGGTAGGCCATGATGAAGAGGAGCATAGATTTCTCACTGGACAGTAACCAACACAAAGAACACGTAGAGGCATAAACCTCATGTTTTTCCCAATAGTTGAACAATGTTAATGGAAATGCAGAGCCTAGGTACTACCAATAACCCTAAAGCATAATTCTTGGCATAATGGCCACCCCATAACCAACTTTGTTGATGTCCGCAAAATAAGCCCACGACTAGGTGAAAAATATATACAGTGAACAAAAGGTGGTTTGAAACATACACAAGAACCCCATAGAACCAAATACAATCGGGTGTAGTTACCATTAACTGTGAGGAGGTGACCAACAAGGATAAACAGAGTGAAACCCTTCGAAAAAATACCCATAAAGACAACAGAGAGCTATCACAGTTTCCACCACACAGAACAATTAATGAAATCACAACTTCAACCCTCAATTTTTACATTTGCAATGAATAACACACATAGTCATTCGAGAGAAAACACCACATGTTTACATAGTTACCAATCTCAAGAAAACACAGACCAACACATTACTAAGCCAACATTCATTTCATACACAAAGCAAATTCATGGATGGGAGAAAATAACCATGCCTGTAACCAATGGCTTTAAAAATGTGAGTTGGTCGAGGAGTTCCCTCTACATGTGAATCTCGGAGATTAAACACAACAAAAACAAATGAAAAGTAACCATGCTAGGGTGATGCCCCAGTGGGAGAAGTATGGAGTGGCGTGCATTTATTGTATGTCGCTTCCATCCTCCATTTCATTCAATTTCGTAGTAAACGACAGCGAGCCAAAACCATGCCATTAATTCCATGCATTGAAACTTACACATATTTCTTTCCCATTGTGCCACCCCAATCCATATTAACCATTTCCAAAACCATAATATAACATATATCAAATGCACCCAATATAAGTCAATATAATCGTATAGCCACTAACATTGCTAGTTAGGATTAACACTAATTCCTTTTTATTTTATTTGCACATAGTATAGCATAGCATAGTATAGTATAGTTCCCTCTTCTTGGATTTTTATTCACAAGTCTCTTTGCATTTCTCTTGTTTCTTGTTGTTACTAACATGTGTCTTGTGCAGGTGTTGACATGTAATGAATCATGGAGACAATAGAAAATGAAATAACAGTAAATATAAGCCATTCATAACGTGGAATTTCAAAGCTTAGAATAACATAATCAACACATCAAATGCATTATCCATCTATCATTATGTTGCAAACAAAACCAATATTTCATCATCAATAGTGTAGAACCCTGTAAGAAACATCGAAAAAACAACATAAAATGTGTGATAAGACTATCTCTGATCCTCCAGTCTACAAGGGGGTCCCACCTACTAGTATTATATATCATTAGCATAGTTTAAATAATAGGCTTTAACAATACATTACGGGATAAATCCTCGTTGTGATTTTAATCATCAACACCCCTCTCACACTGTAATATTCCATATGTAAAAAGTATGCAGAACATAAATAAAATGATAGAAATGGAAGATGAACAACAATATAACCAGAACAACACCACAATAATACCAAAATGAAACCAGAATAACACCGGAAAGATCACTTTGATTACTGAGAGAAATGTTCACTTGCCTCTTTGAGGGGGCAACCTCCAGCAAAGTAGAGCTCTATTACAATAATATCCAAAACAAAATTTCTCATACCCTCAACTCCTATTTATACTAAATATGTCTATCAAAAGAATCATATAGATGAAGATCCTTCTAGAAGCGGAAGCTTATATTAGATCTTCTTACATTCGACTTATTCTTCTTTATTTCTAGGCCTTATTAATATTGACCTTTATTACATCATAATATATTATTATACCTACGTGAGGGGTTAGATCCCTAACATGTCCTCCCCCTTAAAAACAACATTGTCCTTAAGACTTGATATGTGGAAATTGTTGCAAAATGGTAGTTGGTTCCCAAGTGGCATCTGTTGGGGTTGTATATTTCCACTGGACTAACACTTACTTGATGGTTCACTGATGCAAGCGACGCTCATGCTGGTCCAAAACTACTTGTGGCTGTAGCCAAATGGACCCTTCTTTGTCCAACTCCAGAAGGTTGGTTTGAGTTTGACACTTAGTTCCAATCACCTTCTTTATGCATGAAACATGAAAAATAGGATGTAGCTTAGAATGAATGGGAAAAGCTAACTGATAGGCCACCTGTCCCACACGCTTGAGAATGGTATAAGGACCATAAAATTTGGGCGCCAATTTATGACAATGGTCAACCGTAAGGGAATTTTTCTTGTAAGGTTGTAGTCGAAGAAACACCTGATCCCCTTGTACAAAGTGATGTTCAGAGAAACCTTGATCTTCTTGTTGTTTCATGTGATTATGGGCCATGACCAAATTCTCTTTGAGGGTATGAAGAATATGCTCTGGAACTGTAAGCATTTGGTCAACCGCCTGGAGATTCAAGACACCTAGTAAATATGAGAGAACTGAAGGTGGATTTTTTCCATATACTGCTTCAAAAGGAGTCATGCAGGTAGTTGTATGTTATGAAGTATTGTACCACCATTCAGCTAGTGGTAACCATTGAGCCCACTGATTTATATTTTTCGAGGAAAAACACCTCAAATATGTTTCCAAACACTTTTTGACCACTTCAGTTTGACCATCAGTCTGGGGATGATAAGTTGTGCTGAGATGAAATTGGGTGCCTTGCAGCTTGAACAGTTCTTGCCAAAAATTGTTGGTGAAAGTTGGCTCGTGATTAGAAACAACAGAATGTGACATGACATGAAGCTTGAAGACCTGATCCATGAAAAATTGAGCCACAATGGATGTTGTAAATGGGTGTTGAAGAGAACATAAATGAGCATACTTGGAAAAGAGATCAAATACCACCATGATGACTAATTTATTGCTTGATTTAGGTAAGCATATAATAAAATCCATAGAGATATCCCACCAAATAGCAGGTGGAATCAGAAGCTGTTGTAGTGTGCCAGGAGATTTGACTGTTTCTCCCTTGTTTCGTTGACACACATCACATTCAGCCACAAATTACAAACGTCCTGCTTCATACCATCCCAGAAAAAAAGAACGTTTGAGCCTATCATAGGGTTTGGTAAATCCGGAGTGCCCAGCTGTGGGTGTATCCTGAAGCTCAGAAAGTATCGTGGATTTAAGTTTTGACTGTTTACTTAAATACAAACGTCATCTGTATCGAATCTCATCATGGAGCCAAGAGTACCCTGGGGAAACTGGAGAATTGGACTGCAATTGTTGTATCAGATGCGAACTTTTGGGATCATGTAGCCATTCCTAGTGAACGACTTGGAGCCAATCTGGTACAATGAAGGAGAGAGAAAAAAGGGACCCTTTATCTTCATATTTACAGGAAAGTGCATCTGCAACCACATTGTCTTTGCCTTTCTTGTAAATGATCTCATAATCATATCCAAAGAGCTTAGTCACCCATTTTTGTTGCTCTAGGGAGGAAATGTGTTGTTCTAGAAAATGCTTAAGGCTTTCATGATCTGTCTTAATTTGGAAGCATTTCCCCAATAGATAAGGGCACCAAAGATCAATGACATGCAGAATAGACAACATTTCCTTTTCATAGATTGATTTGTCCAAATTTCGCTTAGACAATTATTTGTTGGTAAAGGGAAAAGGCCGACCCTCTTACATAAGGAAAACACCAATTACTTTCCCTGAAGAATCACATTCCAGGACAAAGGTCTTTGTGAAATTAGGAAGTGCCAGGACTTGAGTGGTGCACTTGGCCATATTCAAGGTTTGAAAATCCTGAGTAGCTGCTGGAGTCCAAGTGAAAGAATTCTTTTTAAGGAGTGTAGTGAGAGGTGCCACAATATTTCCATAATTCTTAACAAACTTGCGATAATAACCTGTTAAGCCCAGAAATCCACACAAGCTTTTGAGAGTCTTTGGGTGAGGCCAATCTTGCATAGCTTCAATATTTTTAGGATCCACCCGACGACGTCCTTGTCAACAAGATGACCCAAGTAATCAACTTCTAAGGCGCCAAAATCACATTTATATTGTTTCAAGAAAATTTGGTGCTGAGAGAGTAGATGGAGAAATTGATCCACATGAGCAACATGGTCTATCCAAGTTTTTCTATAGATGAGGATATCATAAAAAAAAAACTAAGACAAAATGACGGACAAAAGGATGGAAGACATGATTCATGAGGATTTAGAAAGTGGAGGGAGTATTACACAAGCCAAAGGGAATAACCAAAAACTCATAGTGGTCCTCATGATTTCTAAAGGAAGTCTTAGGAATGTCTTCCTTTTTAATACAGATCTAGTGGTAGCCAGAATGAATATCAAGTTTAGTAAAGAACTGGGCGCCACTCAATTCATCCAAGAGGTCACCAATGACAGGAATGGGAAATATTTCTTTAATGGTGAGTTTTTTGAGGGCGTGGAAGTCAGGACACATGCGCCAAGAACCTTATTTCTTAAGGACCATGACCACAAGAGAAGAGTAGGGACTCGTACTAGGTTGGATAACACCTACATTAAGCAGTTCTTGAACCATTTTCTCAATTTAATTTTTTTGGGAAAAGGGGTGACGATAGGGACAGATATTGGGAGGAAGGATTCCTGTGACAAGAGGAATGGAATGATCATGAACACCACGGGAAGGAGGAAGTCCCTTGGGAGTGGAAAAAACCACTTGATGTTTATAGAGGATGGATTGGAGGTCATGCGGCACAGAGGGTGTCTCAGTTGTTTTTATGGCATGGATTTGGGAAATAATGCTAGAATGACCTTTTTAAGCATCTTTTCCATGCGATGGGAACTAATGATCTCAGGGGAACCAATGGTGATGCCTTGGAACTTATATTTTTATCCCTCCTCATAGAATTTCATGGTTAATTCCTTAAAATCCATGAGAATGGGACCCAAATTCCTTAGCCAGTCTGCACCCAACACAATTTCACAACCACCCATGTCGATAGAAAACATATGATATTTCAGATGGTAGTCACCAATTTGGAGATGCACATTTTCACAACGCCCTCCACATTTCATGGACCCGCCATTGGCAATCATGATTTGGAAATTATTGACTGCACAGATATAACAATTAGTTTCTTGGGCAATGCGGCAATGAATAAAATTATGGTTGCTTCCACTATAAAAAAAATGATGACCTTTCTATGCTTGATGTAACCAATTAGCTTGAGGGTTTGGGGAGCAGAGAATCCAGTGAGATCATTTAGGGAAATGACCGGTTCTACTTCGGGAGGGTCTGAGGGAGGGGTTATGTCAGTGGGTTCAGGTGACACAGACACAAGGGGATATTCAACATCCTCTTCCGAAACATCCTCTAAGATGGCCATAAAAATATTTTGTTCCTTACACTTGTGTCCCGAAAAATATTTGTCATCACAATTATAAAAAAGGCCTTTGAGTTGGCGTTCAACCATTTCATCCTGGGTGAATTTTTGGATCTTTAGTGGAGTAGAAGGAGGAGTGGGATTTACTATTTTAGTGTGAGGAATAAAGGATGGTTTCCAGTTTTGAGAAGAGACAACTTGTTGTATTTCCTTATCTCTTTTAGTAGCCTCCACCCAACTCTGAGGCCGAGCCATGAGGACATCGACACGAATAACATCCTTGAGGCCACTGATAAAACATTCTTGGAAAAAACCATCAAACATGCCCTTTGTATGAAAATCCAGTTGCTCAAAAGAGGCTATAAAGTCTTCCATTGTGCCATATTGTTTCAACTTTGTTAAACGGCCTAAATGGTTGGTGTCAATGTCAAAGAATTCATAAAGCTCTGCCACAAAGTGTGTCCAAGAAACATACCCTTGATGGGCAATTTTTCTCCATTGCCACCATTGGAAACGTTCTTGATCTAGATGGAGAACACCATACCAGAGTTTGGCCAACTCATATGTTGTTGATTAAGGTTGGTTATCATTGATGTCAACCGTTGAAGAAAGCCTCGTAGCACAAAGTTTGGGTAATGGACCCAAGATTGTTTAATGTAAAGATGAATTGTTATTGTCTTGTCATGGTTGATAATAAGTAGAAATGGATGAACTCCAAAGTGGTCCCCTTATGGTGAAAGCCCTCACGGGAAGATGCTTTGCGGATTGAGTTATCCTAGAAGTATGGTTAGAGAACCCATGCTTATTTTTGGAATAATGAGATGAATTCTAGTGAATTTTTCAGTGGAATTATCCTAGATGGATATTTCTTGTCATGCCATTTCCGGTGGTATGTTGAACGTCACATAAATCCTCACGATTAGAGAGTTATGACCATGAGAAGTTGGAGAACCCAGGTTTGGGTAATGGACCCAAGTTTGTTTGATGGATAATGGTATGAGTTTTGATATACTTTAAGTTAATAATATTCTATATGGATAGTACATGTCATTCCATTTCTGGTGGTATGTGGAACGTCACATAACTCTTCACGGTTTGAGAGTTACGGCCTTACGAAGTTGGAGGACCCTCATATGTCATCTAGAAGCCCCAAATGGTCAAAGTAGTCAAAGTGGTTTAAGAGATTTTAAAAGGTAAATAATAAATTGAAGTGATGAATGTACTATAATTCAAAGTAAATACAAAATAAATTAATTCAATAATAAATTTAGTGGAGAAATTAGAAGTGGGTTAACCCTAAAATAAGGAAAGTGGGCAAAGTGACTTAGAAGATGTTTTTAAGGAAGCTACTTGGAGAGTATAAATAAGAGGCAAGGCTCTCTCATTTAAGACACACTTGAGAATATTGAATACCTATAGGTGTCTGAGGTAACCAAAAGATATCTAAGCCTAATTTCTAAGGAAAGTGAAGAAAAGAAGCCTAGAATTCAAGGAAGGATAAATTCTTTTGATGATGCTTTCTAAGGTATGTTTTTTTTCCGGTCATCTCACCAATTTCGCAATAACGTTTTTTATAGAATGAATCAGATCGTGAAATTGATATTCCATTGAGGAAACATATCGAAGTATATTTGGTAAAAAAATCATCTTGTTGGTCATTGTATTTTTGGATTTACACTTCGTGGAAAATAGGGTTTGTGGCTAGTCTTGAAACTAGTCAAACACAGGTGTTTCGAGTAAAAACATCATAAATTATTCATAACAGATCCAAATTCTGTAAGACCAAATGTGTTGGTTAGAGTACATTCTTTAGTATGCTTTGTAACATTTTCAGATTAATTTAACAAATATTCCGTGCGGAGCACGCTCTACAAGGTCGTTCTCTAGAATAAGCCAGAATTCAACAAGGTGTGCCATTTTTTCCATAAATCCTTTTATGAGAGGTTACAAGTAGTGAAACCTGGAGGAATTGCATAAAACACACTGAAGAACATTGTATATCAGTTTCATATATTTATTCATTACATGTATAAAGTTATGATTATTTCAAGTTAGGGTTGTTGACTAATCCAAAACTAGTCTTGTGAGACTAAAGAAACTTTTGATGAAAATGCCAGACTCTTGTTGTTAAAGTTAAGGAAGATTTGCAAGTATGTGATCATATACACCAGGTCTATTACAGATTTAAAAATCATATTTGTATGATGAAATTGATGAGGGCTTTTGGTTGAGGTACAAGTTGGGTACATGGCTGAGACAAGTAGTTGATGAGTTGGCACATACATGAGGTGTATAGTTGATGATGTTGGTACATATTGATGAGTCATAGTTGATGATTACTTGACACATGATTGGTACATACTTGGTACATGGTTGGTTGCACTTGTTTATGGTGCAGGTTGATTACAGATTGTTTGGTATAGGTTGGTGCATGGTTGATGCACTTGTTTATGGTACAGGTTGAGGTACAGGTTAATGCATGGTTCGGGTTTATTGGTACATGTTTACATCAGTATATCTCACAGTAATAGTGTGACAGTGGTTCCACCATTCTACTTCTACTTCAGGGCGGTTGGATGAGGCAAGGACAGGGGGTTGTAGCCACCTTTCGATTGTAGCTGGAGAACATAGGGGGTTGTAGCCTCCTTCTGTTTGTAGCTAGAGAATTGGGGATTTGGTTCTTCCCTCAGGTTGTAGCCTGATAAAATAATGGGTTAGAGCCTCCTTCCAGTTGCAGCTGGAAAAGAAAGGAAGTTGGTGCTTCCAATGAATGTAATTCTTCAAGACATATAAGATAAATCATTATGTGATATTCTCCCGATTTGGGTTTCCATGTAAAACACTAGTGTACTGTGTATGTGTGTGATTGTTCATTTCTTATTGCTCATTATTAGATCATAATTTGACATTGATATAACACTTGGATTATTTGGAGAAAAATGATTATAATTACGCTATTACTGATTCACCCCACTCTCAGTAATCCAACAATTGGTATCAGAGCAGGTTCCTTCAGAAATCAGTTTAACCACTGAAATGTAGATCATGGAGAGTACCAACTCATATAAAAATGGAATACCACACTTTGATGGACAAAAGTATTCTTTTTGGAGCATAAGGATGACGACATATTTACAAGCACAGGGGTTTGAAATTTGGAAATCAATTGTAGATGGATACACAGTACCAATAGTTCCACTAACAAATAACAAAGAAGTGAAAATTGGTCAGAATAATTCCAAATATACAAATGAAATTTTGAATGGTCTTAGTGAAACAGTATTCACCAAAGTTGCACATTGTAAATCCGCCAAAGAGATTTGGGACAAGCTTCGAAATATTTATGAAGGAGATACAAAAGTCAACACAACAAAACTTCAAACTTACAGAGGTTAGTTTTAACAACTAAAAATAAAGGAAGATGAGAATATTGTAGCCTACTTCTTAAGAGTTGACGAAATAGTGAATGCAATCATAGGATTGGGAGAATAAATCGAAGAATATGTAATTGTTCAAAATGTACTAATATCTCTTCCTATGAGATTCAACCCTAAGATATCAGATCTAGAAGAAAGATCAGATCTAAACTCAATAAGAATGGACAAATTACATGGAATCTTCATAGCATATGAAATGAGAATTGAACAGGAAAATCCATATGTAAAAGAAGCAGCCTTCAAGTCATCCAAAAGATCAAAGAAAAAGAAAAATGAACAAGAAGAATATAGCAGCAACATCGACGTCTCAGAACATGATTAAGAAGTGGCCAACTTCGTCAAAAGACTGAGCAAGGGAACCAATGGTAGGTATAGAGGTAAGATTCCTTTAATTTGTTTTAATTGTGATGGTATTGGTTATTTTGATAACAAATTTTCTCATAATAAAAAGATAAATGATGAAGGTTACTCAACAGGCAAACACACATATAAAGGCAAAAGAACTACAAATAAATATTTCAAGAAAAGCTTATGCATAAAAGAAGACAACTCATCATCATATGAAGATGAAATTAGTGATAGTGAGATAGGAAGAGTTTTATTCATGGTAGTAAAAGATTATGACAAAGAAGACTCCGAAGAAGAATATGAAGAAGCCTAAGAAGGATATGAAGAAGTCGAAGACGAAATAGAAGAGGAAGAATTTGACTATCGAGAAGAATTAATGTGTGCCATAGAATTTATCAGAAGAGAAAAGAAGAAAAATAAGAAACTACGAGAAGAACTAGACAATAAAAATGACACTCGAGAACTAGAACAAATGATCACAAGATTGAAGGTTCAAATAGAAGAAGATAAAAGAATTGAAGAAGAACTCAAAGAACAACTAGAAGAAACGGACAATATCATTGGAAACATGGAAGCAGAGATTGTCACACTAAGAAAGGATATTAAAAAGAAAAATATGCAGAATAGCTCAAAAGTTCTGGATGACATTATCAACAGTCAAAAATCTCATCTTGACAAGTCTGGACTTGGATACAATCAAACAGAAAAGGGATCAAGCTCCAAAACAATAGAGCAAGAAACAAATCGAAAAAACTATGTAGAAACAATCAAAGCGGATAGGAAGATGTACAAGGAAGATTACAGGGACACTCCTCCACCGAGAAGATTCAGATTTCAGAATAAAAAATAGACAGATAAGCCTCAAGAAGAAGAATGATTCATAAGAGCACTTTTTTTCAGAAGATCTTCAACTCCCAGGTATCAAACTATATTTTTTGGTTTATGTTATGCATGTAATAATTTGGGACATAAAGTTGTGAATTGAAGAGCTAACAATAGGAACAATAACAACTTTGAGAGTCATACACAAAGGGGTTACTCGATAAGACCTAGTGAAACACAAAGAAGAAGTTACAATAAGTTTGAATCTTTGAGCACTGAAGTAGAATGTTATAAATGTAACAATTTTAGACATGTGGCCAAAAATTGCAGAATGATAGTCCCTCCTAAAGAACCTCAACAGAATAACAACAGTCATAGATAAGAACCTTAGAAAATGACATGGATAAGAAAGAAAGATCAGTATAGTAATGAAGAATGCACATTCGCTCTATAAGCTAAGCAGAAGAAACACGGTTGGTATGTTGACAGTGGGTGTTCAAAACACATGATAGGTGATAGAGACAAATTTCTTACATTGTGAAAGGAAAGAAATGAATCAGTCTCCTTCGGAAATGATAATTCAGCCAAAATCACTGGTGAAGGCACAGTCCGAATTGGGAACAAGAATAAAAGGGCACAAAATGTTCTACTGGTAGAAGATATGAAACATAATCTTCTAAGTGTGATTCAAATGTCTGACCAAGGTCATAAAGTTACTTTCGATTCACAAAAGTGTGAGATAAGAAGAGAAGGTTCAGGGAAATTGGTCGGTACAGCTGCAATAACTTCAAACAACATATATGTGTTAACTGAAATTGGAAATGAAAACTGTTGTCTAGGAAAGGAAGATTAAAGTTGGATATGGCACAGAATAATGGGGCACATGCATTTTGATAACCTCGTCAAATTCAGCAAAAGCGAAGCGGTCAGAGAAATTCCCCAGATCACGAAACCAACCAACACTTTATGCAAGCATTGTCAACAAGGAAAGAAAACAAAGACCAAGTTCAAATCAAAGGAATATTCAACAACAATACCACTGGAAATTATGCATACTGATCTAGTTGGAACACCTACAACAAAGGGCTTAAAAGGTGAGAAATACTTTATGTTATTAGTTGATGATTATACAATAATGACTGCATTTTGCTTTCTCAAGAACAAGTTAGAAGCTTTTGAAAACTTCAAGATCTACAAGGAAATGGTTGAAAATGAGATGTATTCAAGAATCAAATGCTTGAGATCTGATAATGGAGGAGAGTTCACTTCAAAGGAATTTATGGAATACTGCAGTAGTCATGGAATAAAAAGGAAAATATTTGTTTCTAGGACACATCAACAGAATGGAGTTATTGAAAGAAAGAACATGACAGTACAGGAAATGGCTCGAACAATGCTAATGGATTCCAAATTGACAAATATATTTTGGACACAGGCAGTGCATACAAAAATTCACATTCAAAACAAAGCAATGCTCAGAAACAACACTGATAAAACTCCATATGAGCTATGGAAAGGAAGACCAACAAATGTGAAGCACTTCAGAGTTTTTGGAAAAAAATGCTACATCAAAAGAGAATATGGTAGAATGGGAAAGTTTGACTCTCATGTGGACAAAGGAGTACTTGTTGGTTACTCAAGTACAAGGAAAGAATACAAGTGCTACAATATAATATTGAACAAAGTTGTGGAAAACATCAACGTAACAATTGATGAAACAGGAAGACCAGAATCAAAGCAAGAAGAAAACAAATCAATGGAACAACTTTTTGAAGAAGAAGAAGCAAAATATGAAGTAGAAGAGGAATATGAAGAGAATCTGACAGAAACAGAAGAGCAAGTTCAACAAGTATCTGCAAATACACCTAGCAAATGAGTACAGAAGAATCATCCTTCAGATCAGATTATTGGAAACAAAGATGCAGGAGTTGAGACTAGAAGAAAAATCCATTCACCAGAACAAGCACACCTAACACTCTTATCTACAATTGAACCAAATTGTTTTGAAGAAGCCAACAAGGATGAATTTTGGAATAAGGCCATGAATGAAGAATTGGATCAAATAGAGAAAAATGACACTTGGGAACTGGTTCCAAGACCAAAGAATAAGAATATGATCGACACAAAATGGGTTTTCAGGAATAAATTAAATGAAGATGGACAAGTTACAAGGAACAAAGATAAATTGGTATGTAAAGGATATGCACAGATTGAAGGAATCGACTTTGAAGAGACATTTTCCCCAGTTTCTAGAATGGAAGCAATCCAATTGATTTTAGCCTATGCATGCTCCAAAAATGTTAAAGTATATCAGATGGACGTAAAATCATCTTTTCTGAATGGGGAACTTGAATAAGAAGTCTACATTGAACAACCAAAAGGATTTCAATTGTCAGATAACCCACATTATGTGTGTAAATTAAAGAAGGCCTTGTATGGTCTAAAACAGGATCCTAGAGCATGGTACTCTAGACTGGATAACTATCTACAACAAGCAGGGTTCAGAAGAGGAAGTGCAAACAACAACCTCTACATCAAGGTAAGTGAAGGTAATATTTTATTAATTGAAGTTTATGTTGATGATATTTTTTTTGGTTGTGATGATGACAGGTTAAGCCATAAATTTGCAAAATATATGCATAATGAATTTGAAATTTCGTTACTTGGAGAACTATCCTTCTTTTTGGGACTTCAAATACGTCAAAGAAACCGAGGAATCTGTATTTCTGAAACCAAGTATATCGGAGAAATGCTAAAGATGTTCGGAATGGAATATTGAAAACTAGTTATCACTCCGATGCAAACCAATTGCAAGTTGAGCAAAGATGATGATTTGAAGTCTATAGATAAAAGGAAATACAGGTCAATGATTGGCAGCCTACTATATGTGATGACATCCAGACCAGATGTAATGCAAGTAGTTGGACAAGTGGCACAATTTCAAGAAGCACCAAAGGAGTCACATTTGTTAGCAGTGAAGAGGATTTTCAGATATCTCAAAGGAAAATAAGAGTTTGGATTATGGTATCCAAAAGGAAAGGATCTATCACTTATTCCCTACACAGATGCAGATTGGGCAGGTTGTATTAATGACCAACGAAGCACTAGTGGAGCAACATTCTACTTGGGTGAGTGTTTAGTATCATGGCTAAGTAGGAAACAATCATCAATATCTTTATCTACAACTAAGGATGAGTATATTGCAGCAACATCATGTTGTACACAGGTTCTTTGGATGAAAAAATTCTGACAGATATACAGGTTGAATATGATGATCCCATTCGAAT
This sequence comes from Picea engelmannii, assembly GCA_009831015.1. Classification (NCBI taxonomy): domain Eukaryota; kingdom Viridiplantae; phylum Streptophyta; class Pinopsida; order Pinales; family Pinaceae; genus Picea; species Picea engelmannii. The sequence continues at coordinate 36,049 of ML817855.1, read as the reverse complement.
CTATTGTGATAATACAAGTGCCATTAGTATCTTGAAGAACCCGGTGATGCACTCCAAGATGAATCACATTCCAATAAAGTATCACTTTTTACAGGAGCAGGTTGCAAAAAAGAACATCATAGTTGAGTATGTGGGCATAAAAGATCAAGTGGAAGACATCTTCAAAAAACCACTTCCACGGGAATCCTTTAAATATCTTCGCCAGAGACTTGGAGTTATTTCTACTCCAAAATGAATGTTTTTTGAATGCTTATCTTATATGTCTTAGATTTACACGAGGAAGCACCATAAGAGGAAAATTCAATCAAGGGGAGAAACACTGGATGAAAATATACCTTTTCCATTGATGACAAAGGGGCAAAGATTTATCAGATGCAGAGGATAGAGGCATGGTTCTAGGGGGACCAGATTTATCAAATATAGAGGACATAGGCATGGTTCCAGGGGGAGAATGAGTGATATGATTTCAATATTGCTTCAGAGTGTTTCCATCAATGCCAAAGGGGGATATTGTTTATTAAGGTTGATTGTCATTGATTTCAACACTTGAAGAAAGACTCGTAACACAAATGTTGGGTAATGGACCCAAGATTGTTTGATGTAAAGATGACTCATTATTGTCTTGTCATGGTTGATAATAAGTAGAAATGGATGAACTCCAAAGTGGTCCCCTTATTGTGAAATCCCTCATGGGAAGACGCTTTGTGGACTGAGTTATCCTAGAAGTATGGTTAGATAACCCATGCTCATTTGTGGAAAAATGACATGAACGCTAGTGAATTTTTCAGTGAAACTATCCTAGATGGATAGTGTTTTTCATGCCATTTCCAGTGGTATGTGAAACGTCACATAACTCCTCACGGTTAAAGAGTTATGGCCATGAGAAGTTGGAGAAACCAGGTTTGGGTAATGGACCCAAGTTGATTTGATTGATAACAGTATGAGTTTTGATATATTTTCAGGTAATACTATTCTATATGGATAGTACATGTCATTCCATTTCTGGTGGTATGTGTAATGTCACATAACTCATCTAGAAGTCACAAAAGGTCAAAGTAGTCAAAGTGGCTTAATATATTTTAAAAGGTAAATAATAAAGTGAAGTTATGAGTGTGCTATAATTCAAAGTGAATATAAAATAAATTAATTCAATAATAAATTTAGTGGAGAAATTAGAAGTGAGCTAACCCTAAAATAAGGAAAGTGGGCAAAGTGACCTAGAAGATGTTTTTAAGGAAGCTACTTGGAGAGTATAAATAAGAGGAAAGGCTCTCTAGTTTAAGACACACTTGAGCATATTGAATAACTATAAGTGTTTGAGGTAACAAAAGGATATCTAAGCTGATGTTTTGATGAAAGTGAAGAAAAGAAGGCCAGAATTCAAGGAAGGATAAATTCTTTTGATGATGCTTTCTAAGGTATATTTTTTTTAGGTCATCTCACCATTTTCACAATAAATTGTTTTCTAGAATGATTCATATCATGAAATTGATATTACATTGAGGAAACATATTCAAGTATCTGTGGTAAAAAAATCATCTTGTGGATCATTGTAGTTTTGGAGTTACACTCCGTGGAAAATAGGGTTTGTGGCTAGTCGTGAAACTAGTCAAAAACAAGTGTTTCGGGTAAAAACGTCATAACTTATTCATAATAGATCCAAATTTAGTAAGACCAAATGTTTTGGTTAGAGTACATTATCTAGTATTCTTTGTAACAGTTTCAGATAAATTCAACAAATATTGCGTGTGGGACATGCTCTACAAGGTCACTCTATAGAATAAGCCAAAATTTGGCAAGGTGTGCCATTTTTTCCATAACGCCTTTTCTGAGAGGTTCCAAGAAGTGAAACCTGGGGGAATTGCATAAAACACATTGATGAACATTTTGTATTAGTTTCAAAGCTTTATTCATTATAGGTACAAAGTTATGATTATTTCAAGTTAGGGTTGTTGACTAATCCAAAACTAGTCTTGTGAGACTAAAGAAACGTTTGATGAAAATGCTAGTCTCTTGTTGTTAAATTTAAGGAAGGTTTGTAGGTATGTGATCATATACACCAGGTCTATTACAGAGTTACAAATCATATTTGTATGATTAAATTGATAAGGGATTTTGGTTGAGGGACAAATTGGGTACATGGTTGAGATAAGTAGTTGATGAGTTGGCACATACATGAGGTGTATAGTTGATGATGCTGGTACATATTGATGAGTTATAGTTGATGAGTACTTGATGCATGATTGGTACATACTTGGTACATGGTTGTTTGCACTTTTTTATGGTACAAGTTGATTACAGATTGTTTGGTACAGGTTGGTGCACTTGTTTATGGTACATGTTGATTATAGGTTGAGGTACAAGTTGATGCATGGTTCAGGTTTATTGGTACATGTTTACAGCGGTATATCTCACAGTGATAGTGTGATAGTGGTTCCATCATTCTACTTCTACTTTAGGGTGGTTGGATGGGGTAAGGACAAGTGGTTGTAGCCACCTTCCGGTTGTAGCCGAAGAACATAGGGGGTTGTAGCCTCCTTCTGGTTGTAGCTAGAGAATTGGGGAGTTGGAGCTTCCCTCAGGTTGTAGCCTGAGAAACTAGGGGGTTGGAGCCTCCTTCCAGTTG
>ML817855.1:0-20962 GCA_009831015.1 Picea engelmannii | reverse complement strand
GTAAATGTGTTGAAAATGCACAGAATGGATCTAGCTAAACAATATTACACACATTTGCAGAGAGAATTGGAGAAGGAGAAAAAGAATGGAAGAATTCTCATTAAGCATTGTGAATAATGAATAATTTACACATGATATACTCTATATAACTCAATGAGTTCGACTTGAGGATAACCAATGCACCATAGTGGTGGTCTAAAGTGATCTGGACACACACCAGCAGTTACGTGAGTGAACTGCCACCTAGTCTAGTCTCTTAGGCAGTTACGGGAGTGAACCGCCACCTAGTTGAGTTAACTAGTCAACTAGTCTTCAGTTAACTGACTGAAAAGAGAGTAGTGAGGAGTTAACTTAGGGAATCAAGGCTAATTTTCCACTCTGGTGATGATACCAAGGAAATTTTGAATTATCATGGTGATGATCCCAATGTTGCATGATGACAAAACCAATGCAACATCTAAACTTAACTCAACTAGTCAAACTAAAGTGTCAACTGAAAGAGAATATTCTCTAGGTGGAATATTCTCCCCTAAATTATAGGATACTGGATAATGACTAATTATGACTAATAAACAAGGAAAAACCTTAGGAAAAAGAAATCTTAGGTGTGTGTGAAGTAACTCCAACACCCCCCCTGAACATCACTATGGTGAAAATAAAGATTGGGTCATGGCAATGAGGCCATGTTAGGTACCCAAGTACAAAATATACACTAAAAATAAAGTGAGGAAAGAGGGAAAACCTCATGGGAAAACCNCAGTTGCTAGGCAACTGTGTCCTTCACTCCAAGACGACTTCGCAGAGAATGGAATTTATTCTCAGTGAAGGTCTTGGTGAAGACGTCTGTCATTTGTTCTACTGAAGGACATAACTATAAGTCGATGATCCCCTCGTGTACTAAGTCCCAGATGTAGTGAATTTGGATCTCGATGTGCTTTGTCCGCTGCCTCTAAACTAGATCTCTGCAGAACTTTAGAGTGCTCTGGTTTTCACACCAGATGATGATCGGTCGATGAAACTAAATGCCCAACTCAGTGAGAAAATGTTGTATCTACATAGCCTGAATGGTTATGTTAACTAACCCTTTGTACTCTGCCTTGGCTGAAGATAGAGCAATGACAACTTACTTCTTGATCGACCAACAGATAGGCCCGGAACCAAGACTGAGTGAGTAACCAGATGTGGACTTATGATCAATGCTATTGCTAGCCCAGTCGTAATCAGTAAACCCAATGAGATCTAATGTAGAGTCTACTACATAATGAATCCAAAAGGTGATGGTGCCCTGTACGTATTGAAGGATATGCTTTGTATCTTTCCAATGTAGCTCATGCAACTTCTGCATGAACCTGGAAACTATGCCAACTGCATAGGAGAGGTACGGTATGGAGTGTGTGAGATACAACAAGCTCCCCACTAGCTATATGTACAGTGTGTTGTCAACCAGTGGAGTCTCCTCACCATCCTCAAGTTTGACTCTTGATAGGAAAGGAGTCAAAGAAGACTTGCAGTCTGTCACGTGAAATCTCTCAAGGAGATCTCGTGCATACTTGGCTTGAGACAATTTGATGCCTGATGCATCCTGATTGATCTCGAGTCCAAGGAAGAAGTATAGCTGACCCATGTCCATCATCAAAAACCTGTCATGTAGAATCCTCTTAACTACAGAAATCGTTGAAGTCGAGCACCCGGTGATCAACAAATCATCGACATACCGAACTAAAAGTAGAAGTGAATCAGTCGTCCTAAGCATGTAAACATTCGGGTCTGATTTACAACGTACAAAGTTCTGTGACAACAGGTAGGAATCCATCTTGGAATACCATGCCCTCGGAGTGTGCTTGAGGCCATAAAGTGACTTCTTTAGTCGACAGACCAAAGATGAATCCTGAATAAATCCCCGAGGCTGCTCCATGTAGATCTCCTCAAAGAGATCACCATGAAGAAATGAATTCTTCACGTCCATCTGATGGACTTCCCATCCCTTGGCTTCCGTAATGGAAAGTGTCAATCGTATGGAATCCATCTTCGCTACTGGAGAAAAGGTCTCATCATAGTTAATACCATGAACCTATTGAAATCCTTTGGCGACAAGCCTGGATTTGTATCTGTTGATTTGTCCATCCGTTGCGTTCTTGGTCCTGTAGACCCATATGAATCTAACAAGTTTTCTCCAAGAAGGAAGGGGAACCAAATCCCAAGTATGGTTCTCAATGAGGGAGTTGTACTCCTCCTGCATGGCGGATTCCCAAAATGGATTTCCAGTAACCTCGCCATAATATTGTGGATCAGAAGACTGAACCAAGAAAAAATTTCTACAGAGAAATGGTTCAGTGGAAGTGAGTGAAACATGAGGCTCCTTGAAATCAGATCGAGTCCTCCTAGTATCGGCTGTATCACCAATGAGATCCCCTGCATCCTGAAGAGTAGTCTGTGCCCAATTGGGCCTCTGCTCTGGCTCTGCAACTGCATCTGGACGCTTTGAATCTGCATATGACTGTGCTGACTCTGAATCTGAATCATCTGAGTCCTCTGAATCAAAACTCTCATCTGAAGAAGATTTTTCATGTGCATGATCATCATCTCAGATAGGTGGAAGAGTGAAGGTGTCTGCATGCGTCTTCTGAGGTACATGCAAGACACTTTCCTCGAATTGGACACTACACTCAATGATGAGCTGGTCAGAGGAAAGATCAATAAGACGATATCCCTTCACATCGTCGGGGTATCCAACAAAACTGCACTCAGTTCTCTATGGATCAAGTGCCTTCCTCTTTTCAGAGAGAATCTGGGCCCATGCACATGAACCAAAAATGCGAAAGTGGGTCACTTCCAGTTTGAGGCCACTCCAAGCCTTGTAGGGAGTCTTATCCTTGACAGATCTATGAGGAGATCTATTTTGGATGTATATTGCATAGTTAAGTGCTTCGGTCCATAGTCTCTATGGTAGTGAATTTGCATGCAACATGCAAGATGCCATCTCCTTTAGAGATCGGTTTTTCCGCTCAGCAACTCCGTTTTGCTGTGGAGTGTAAGGAACTGTATGGTGCAACTGAATCTCTGCCTCATGGAAAATATTATGGATATCATGATTTACATACTCTCCTCCATTATCAGTTCGAAGGAATTTGATATTCATTCTGGACTGTTTCTCAACCAAGGCTTTGAAATCTTTGCGGTGTTGAAAGACCTCAGATTTTTGCCTGAGAAAGTAGATCCATGTAAAACGTGAGAAATCGTCAACAAAAATGAGAATAAACCTCTCTTTGTTGGTCGATCGATGTGGAAAAGGACACACGAGGTCACTGTGGATTAGATCTAAAGGTGCGGAAGCTCGCTCAGACTTTCCTTTGTTGAATTTCTCTTGAGGGTGTTTTCCGAGAACACATCCCTCACATACTCCCTTGGAGAAATGGATGTTTGGTAGACCATAAACTAATTTGTTCTTGCTAAGCTATTGCATGTATCTGAAATTCAAATGTCTAAACCTTTTGTGCCATAGGCTACTACTTTCATCATCATGAGTAAGCAGTAAAGCAGAATCAGGTTCAATGAATTCAGAAAAAATATACAATCTAGACTGATGATTTACCTCACCAATAGCAACCCTAGAGTTGGTTTGCATGTCGTAGATGTCCACGAAATTTGGTGTGAATATGACTTTATTTCCGGTGCTATAATTCTTCATCTGATACACAGAGAGAAGGTTGACAGAAAGCTTGGGAACATGCAACACATTCTTGAAGCTTCCGTTGGTGAGTTCAATCCTTCCTTTTCCCATGACTTCGATAGAAGAGTTGTCCCCCATCAGAATAGGAGGAGCTTTGCATGCATCCAAAGAATAATATACTTCTTTTGACGTAGCCATGTGATGTGATGCTCCCAAATCAACGATCCAAGCATCGAGAGAGGAGTTGATGGAAATCAAGGCATGGCTAGAATTGCCTTTCTTGGAATTCGGATCTTCTGGCTTCTTCTTTTGTGCCAACTGCATAGGAGAGGTATAGTATGGAGTGTGTGAGATACAAAAAGCTCCCCAAAAGCTGTCTATACAGTGTGTTGTCAACCAGTGGAGTCTCCTCACCATCCTCAAGTTTGACTTCTGATATGAAAGGAGTCGAAGAAGACTTGCAGTCTGTCACGTGAAATCTCTCAAGGAGATCTCGTGCATACTTGGCTTGAGACAATTTGATGCCTGATGCATCCTGACTGATCTCGAGTCCAAGGAAGAAGTGTAGTGAACCCATGTCCATCATCAAAAACCTGTCATGTAGAATCCTCTTGACTGTAGAAATCGCTAAAGTCGAGCACCCGGTGATCAACAAATCATCGATATACTGAACTAAAAGTAGAAGTGAATCAGCTGTCCTAAGCATGTAGACATTCGGGTCTGATTTACAACGTACAAAGTTCTATGACAACAGGTAGGAATCCATCTTGGAATACCATGCCCTCGGAGTGTGCTTGAGGCCATAAAGTGACTTCTTCAGTCAACAGACCAAAGATGAGTCCTACATAAATCCCCAAGGTTGCTCCATGTAGATCTCCTCAAAGAGATCACCATGAAGAAATGAATTCTTCACGTCCATATGATGGACTTCCCATCCCTTGGATTCCGTAATGGCAAGTGCCAATCGTATGGAATCCATATTCACTACTGGAGCGAAGGTCTCATCATAGTCAATACCATGAACCTATTGAAATCCTTTGGCAACAAGCCTGGCTTTGTATCTATCGATCTGTCCATTCGTTGTGCTCTTGGTCCTATAGACCCATATGCATCTGACAAGTTTCCTCCAAGAAGGAAGGGGAACCAGATCCCAAGTATGGTTCTCGATAAGGGAGTTGTACTCCTCCTGCATGGTGGATTCCCAAAAGGGATTTCCAGTAACCTCTCCATAAGACTATGGATCAAAAGACTGAACCAAGAAAAAATTCCTAGAGAGCAATGGTTCAGTGGCAGTGAGTGAAACAGGAGGCTCCTTGAAATCAGATCGAGTCCTCCTAGTATTGGTTGTATCACCAACGAGATCCCCTGCATCCTAAAGAGTAGTCTGTGCCCACTTGGGCCTCTGCTCTGTCTCTGCAACTACATCTGGATGCTTTGACTCTGCATATGACTGTACTAACTCTGAATCTAAATCATTTGAGTCCTCTGAATCAAAACTCTTTTCTGAAGAAGATTTTTCATGTGCATGATCATCATCTCAGATAGGTGGAAGAGTGAAGGTGTCTGCATGCGTCTTATGAGGTACATGCAAGACACTTTCCTCGAATTGGACACTACACTCAATGATGAGCCGGTCCGAGGAAAGATCAATAAGACGATATCCCTTCACACTGTCAGGGTATCCAACAAAAATGCACTCAGTTCTCTATGGATCAAGTGCCTTCCTCTTTTCAGAGGGAATCTAGGCCCATGCACATGAACCAAAAATGCGAAAGTGGGTCACTTCTGATTTGAGGCCACTCCAAGCCTCGTAGGGGGTCTTATCCTTGACAGATCTATGAGGAGATCTATTTTCGATGTATTTTGCACAGTTAAGTGCTTCGGCCCATAGTCTCTATGGTAGTGAATTTGCATGCAGCATGCAAGATGCCATCTCCTTTAGAGATCGGTTTTTCCGCTCAGGAACTCTGTTTTGCTGCGAAGTGTAAGGAACTGTATGCTGCAACTGAATCCCTGCCTCATGGAAAATATTATGGATATCATGATTTACATACTCTCCTCCATTATCAGTTCGAAGGACTTTGATATTCATTATGGACTGTGTCTCAACCAAGGCTTTGAAATCTTTTAGGTGTTGAAAGACCTCAAATTTTTGCCTGAGAAAGTAGATCCATGTAAAACGTGAGAAATCGTCAACAAAAATGAGAACAAACCTCGCTTTGATGGTTGATAGATGCGGAAAAGGACCCACGAGGTCACTGTGGATCAGATCTAAAGGTGCGGAAGCTCGCTGAGACTTTCCTTTGTCGAATTTCTCTTGAGGGTGTTTTCTGAGAACACATCCCTCACATACTCCCTTGGAGAAATGGATGTCTAGTAGACCATCAACTAATTTGTTCTTTCTAATCTATTGCATGTATCTGAAATTCAAATGTCTAAACCTTTTGTGCCATAGGCTACTACTTTCATCATCATGAGTAAGCAGTAAAGCAGAATCAGGTTCAATGAATTCAGAAAAAGTATACAATCTAGACTGATGATTTACCTCACCAATAGCAACCCTGGATTTGGTTTGCATGTTGTAGATGTCCACAGAATTTGGTGTGAATATGACTTTATTTTTGGTGCTAGAATTCTTCATCTAATACATAGAGAGAAGGTTGACATAAAGCTTGGGAACATGCAACACATTCTCGAAGCTTCCGTTGGTGAGTTCAATCCTTCCTTTGCCCATGACTTCGATAGAAGACTTGTCCCCCATCAGAATAGGAGGACCTTTGCATGCATCTAAAGAATAAAATACTTCTTTTGAGGCATCCATGTGATGTGATTCTCCCGAATCAACGATCCAAGCATCGAGAGAGGAGTTGATGGCAATCAAGGCATGGCTAGAATTGCCTTTCTTGGAATTCAGATCTTTTGGCTTCTTCTTCTTCTTGGCACCCTCAGGGATGTGATCTCCAAGGTTGTTTTTCTGAAGTATTTGAGACAACAGATCTATTTTTTATTGCATGCATGCGGATTTTGAATGGAATCCTTTGTGAGAGTACGTTCATTTCTCCCCTTTTCTTCCCTTTTCCCCTTTAGATCCAGAGGCATCGGTGAAGGGTTTTGTGTACCCTTCCTTATTTAGATGTGCATGAGATTTTCATTTATCTTTATCTTTAGATTTCTGATATTTGTGGCTTCCATCATGCACAGTGAGTGCATGCTCCCTTGGGCCTTTGATTGTGCCCATGTTGAGGAGCTTGGTTTTCTCTTGTGTCAGGGATTCGATAAATTCCTCAAGAGAAGGCATCTTCCAGTTGGCTCTAGAGGCGAATCTGAAAATATGGAATGTGGATATGAATATAGAGAATTCAGGACCAATCTTGGAGAGAATGGTGAGAACCATTTGTTTCTCCTCCACCGATTTATCAACCCCGCAAGATTTGAGTTGCGACAGTAAATCCTTGAATTTTGTAAAGAAATCTTGGATATTGTCGAATCCTTTTGGATCCAATGTGAACAACTCCACCTCCAGCATGTGTCCCCTCATCTCATCCTATTTTCCAAAGATCCATTCCAAGTTTTTACAGGCTTCATTGGGAGTCTTACAGGAAGATATGTGAAAAAGGAGATCGGGAGAAATAAGACTGCAAATTGTTCTGAGTGCCTCATCCATGCGATTTATGTACTTGGATTTTTTTATGGCTAATGTCAGCTCTGTATATGTATTCATGGTTAACTTGTACAACCCTCTGGATCAAATGTGTATGGATATTTTCTACTTCCATGCAAAATAGTTGTAAGGTGTAAGAATGAATTCTTTTTGGAATTCCATCTTTTCGTTGTCTTCAATCTTTTGTACCTGCAAAAACATTTGGTGTAGCTTTTTCTTAGCAGTCCGTCGACTCTGATACCATGTAAATGTGTTGAACCTGAACATAATAGATCAATCTAAACAATAATAAACACATTTGCAGAGAGAATTGGAGAAGGAAGAAGAAGGAGAGAAAGAATGGAAGAATTTGCATTAACTGTTGTGAATAATGAATAATTTACACATGATATACTCTGTATAACTCAATGATTTCTAATTGAGGATAACCAATGCGCCATAGTGGTGGTATAGAGTGATTTGGACACACACCAACAATTACGAGAGTGAAATTCCACCTAGTCTAGTCTCTTAGGTAGTTACAGGAATGAACTGCCACCTAGTTGAGTTAACTAGTCAACTAGTCTTCAGTTAACTGACTAAACAGAGAGTAGTGAGGAGTTAACTTAGGGAATCAAGGCTAATGCACCACTATGGTGATGATACCAAGGAAAGGTTGAATTGTCATGGTGATGATCCCAATGTTGCATGGTGAAAAAACCAATGCATCATCTAAACTCAACTCAACTGGTCAAACTGAAGTGTCAACTAAAAGAGAATATTCTCCAGGTGGAATATTCTCCCCTAAACTATAGGAGACTAGATAATGACTAATTATGACTAATAAACAAGGAAAAACCTTGGGAAAAAGAAAACTTAGGTGTGTGCGAAGTAACTCCAACACATTAGAGATAAATCCATCATGTATCTCTTCAAGACAACTTGTTGTGGATGACTAGATGATGGAGTATTTACTTGAAGTTCATTATACAATGGATGAAATTAGAGAAGAAATTGGTGTACAACATTGTGGTGAAGAAGTTCTTGTGGTAAAATCTCTTTTTGGACATTCAAATGTTCCAGAAACTAGTCAATCCCATGTCCACTCTCTTCCCAGAGTTGATCCACCAATGATTGAAGGGGAAAGAACAACAACATTGGTAACTCCACAATAGAGAGGTCAAGAGTGCCAGAATAGGGGTGCATTGTCCTTACCTAAATTGAGCATTGTGCCACGAAGAAATCCTAAATGCATTCAGGTCTATGAAAGTGGTCTACCATCACTTGAAGGTAAGTTACCTAACCGTACTATTCGTTATCACTCTTATAAAATCATTAAATAATATTTTGAACCAAAAACCAATGCTGCTAAATATCAATTATTTTTAGCTTTGTTAAAATATAGAAGTTTGACTACTGTTAGGAGAATTTTAGGAATTAAAACAGTCAAAAGTGTAGAAAAAAATCATGATATTGTTAGAAACCTTGTAGATTTTTTTCAAATAATTGGTAAGAAATATCATTCTAAAGACCAAAATGCAGCTCGATGTGTCTTGTCACAATCAATTATTAGAAAGATCACAAGAAAACATTGTTTTCTACAACAAACCTCTCACCTCTTGAAATGCAATTTCAAAACCCTTAAAAAGTATTCTCATAGACGAGATAACCTCGACACGGGTGGCCCAATAGATTTGTGGGACTTCACTAGTAGGCTATGTCGTTCTGACATGAAGTTAATTGGAGTTGTTAAGGGACTAGTTCAATATTTCTGGCATGAGAACACTAGGCCTTCTTCCAACCAAAAATATGTAGTAAAATTGAGAAGGGGATATAGGGACTGTGAACCCCATATTAAACACTTTCTTGACATTACACAGACAAAATTGTATGAGAGATTTAGAATAGTACATAGTTCACTTAGATTGGGCCAAAGATATTTCCATAAATGTAAGCCTTGGTATGTTTGAATAAACACAATTCGTAACACATGTTGTTGTAGATATCACATTGAGTATGGTTATTATTATTATGACACACACACACATATATATATCATGTTTTGCATAACACCCTTTTCCAGAAATGCTCAATTATATTGTCGTCGTCATCATCTAGAGACTTTATTCATGACATCTTGTGTACAAGGCCAGAGGGATTTACATTTTATCAAAAAACATGCTTAGATGGCACATGACCTAGGTGCAGTGGAATGAAATTATTGAGAAAGTGCATCCATGTAAGCGATGAGTATGAGCTAGGGAGGAAGGAGGTTACCTTGTAAATATTTAAATATGTCACATATGATATTGATGGAGGAAAAGAAAGAAAAAATATACAGTTGGTTACTTCCCAAGTACGATTTTGTGACTTCATGAAGGAATTTGTCGAAAAGGCACAACATTATGTTCATCATGTCCATGTGGCTCGATGGAAGGATGAGAATTTTGGAATATGCAGAGATACATTTTATGTTGGTACTATGTTATCAATGGTTGATTTTGTTGAGAACTAAACCCTTCAACCGCAAAATGAGATTCAAAGACAATATTATCACTCAGAGAAGGTCACCATAATGGTCCATATTGCATACAAGAATGGACTAGATAGTAATGAACAAAAAAGAGTTATATTGAAAGAGTGTCACTTCTACATAAGAGATGATTGGTGCCATGACTTATCCTATGTACAACATTGTTTTAGGTTGTTCTACAATCACCTTAAGGAGAAGAACACACAGATGGATCAACATTGGATTTGGTCAGAGGGTTATGCAGGCCAGTTAAAAAATGTTTGTGTATTTAAATGGTTGTGTATGTTGCACAAAAAACTAAAGGTACCACACATTTGGAACTATTTTGATTTCAAGCACGGGAAAGGGGAGCATGATGGAGTAGGTGCATGCATAAAAAGAGTGTTACATAGGAAAGAACTAAAGTTCACAACTACTTCCCTTATTCGACATACAAAATCTTTTGTTGAATGGTGTTCTTCAGTAATGAGAGAGGGAACTTGAACCCGTGAAGACCAATCATAGAAGAAAACACATGTACATAGATATTTTTGGGAGGTGGTTAATGTAGATCGATCATAGTGGTATGAATGCAAAACAATCCAGGGCACTCATGGATTCCATTCAGTTAGAACATAAAAAAAATCAATAGTTGAAATATGGACGAGAAAACTATCTTGCTTCTGTAGTCCATGTAGTAGTAATGAATGGGATGATTGTGAACTGTCAGATTGGTCCATGTAGAATGGGATGATTGTGAATTGTCAGACTGGTCCATGTAGAATGGGATGATTGTGAATTGTCTGATGGGTCCATGTAGAATGGGATGATTTTGGTCCATGTAGTGGTATAAAGTGTTCTTACAATAGACTTTTTCACATTATTAAATAAGACTTATTAACTAATGGCATCCTTTAGTACATGGAAAATATATTATTCTACCTACATGAGGGGTTAGAGAGGCTAGGTCTCTGGCACTTTGGATGTAGAAGATGAAGCTACTTAAGCTATCCAACCTCTCAAAATAGTTAAGAGGTTAAATCATCAATTTAGTAAGCCATTTTTCCAATACAAACCCTCTTATTATGATTCATTAATGGTGAATTGAAAGTTATGTAGGGTAAACAATGGTTTCTATTGAAGATTGATTTTTGTTAAGGAAAAAATAAGGAAATTCAAAGATATATGCAATTTGAACATTCTAGCATATGCCATTGAAGAAATTGAAAACCCACATTCCACTCTATGTGAAGGTGATGTTCCTCATGATTTACCAAAAACTATAGAGCCTGTTAACTTTGACATTTCTATGGCTACTCTTGCTACTGAAGCATTCTACCTCAATGATTATTTAGGAATCAATTTAACTACCACTACTACAAAGTTATGAAAATAATTCATCACTACTACAAAACTAACCATGGAAGTGAAGGATAGTCCTAGGCATGGAAAATTTGAGGGGCTTTATATCGCCCATGGGCTAATTTTCCATGATTTTTCCAAAAAACAGATATGCCAATTTCTATTTTTTCTAAAAGTGATTCACCCAAATTCAATAGAGTAAAATTGTTTTACCTTAAAAATAGCCTAAATTTTATAGAAAATATATGAAATCCTTAGAAATTTGAATATTTTTACAAAAATATCACCAAATATTTTATAGTTTGCATATTAAGGACTAGTAAGATTTGCCAAGGTATCTACATTCTGAGATAAATTTCCATCCTTAAAATTATCCCTGGTCTTAGGGATATTCATTTCTATATGGATGAACTAGCATTTTCCAGGCTAGTGACAGTGACCTTAGGGAATGTAAGGGTTTCCCTCGACAATGCAAATATGACTTTATTACAATTTGAGTTCACCAAGTGGAAGAGAATTGTTGAGTCTTTTGATTCAAGGATGATCTCATTACAAGATCATAGGAAGACCATTTATAATATGAGGGAATGATGGGCCATATTTTATATGGAGAAAAAACTAAATATGACAAGACTTATGGGATGACTAAATGGAAAGTAAAAAAAACAAAAATTGGTGCAAATGCTACAGAAAGAGAAACAACAACTATGCACTTTGGCTCATGCAATCGTGGCTTGCAGGTGCCCATATCTAGTATATGCAGTTCTCTTAAAGGAACAAATGATCTTGTCTCAAATGATGTATTTGATTATAGGTAGGCCTTATCACATTTTAAATCCTAAAACATTCTTGGAAACTTATGCCAGTAGTAGTGAAGAAGACCAAAACCTCATTTATGAACTACATCAATATGGATTCCTCTTCAGTCATGACAGAAGTTGGAACCCAAACCCTTTTTTGGGGGATATCCAACTATGACATTTTTCTTTCTTTCTCAATGATCAATAGAGATGGAGAATTTCTCTTTCCCAAATTGAGCATGATGAAGCATAAACAAAATTATGGGTGAGGGGACAATATTTTATCCCACACCAAGTACTTTAGGTGCATGATAATTTTCTAAAACAAATTTGTTTCCTTCCTCATATCCACAAAACCCAACGTTATTCTCTTCCCTCATGTGTTGAAAAGAAATTATACATTTGGGTAGAGGCCTTACTAGCCTCCCAAACTAGATGGGACTGCTTGACTACATAACAAAAGGAAAGGGAACCTTTGTGTTATCCCAATCTTAAATTTACCGTGCTCAAATGTAACTGTTACATCACCTATTTAAAGCAACATGGTAGGTGATGGATTGGCTTATACTTTCACTATTCTTTCATTTAGTTTCCATCACAAAAATATAGATATTGTCTTGATTGGGAACCTATAGAGGAAGAAGAATTTTGGGAAGTCGTTTTCAAAAAATGAGGTTATTGAGAGCTAGGAGAAACAAGTCATGGTTCTTACAGCTAGAACAATATTCATGAAATATACTCTTATCATGTCTCCTCTAGCTTAGGTTCAAATGACTAAGTTGCACAGGGACATGAAACACTTTCAACTCAAGGGAGATGATGAACCTTATTTTTACCATATATTTTAACCACCGTTTTTATTTCACATTCATTATTTCCTTTTATCTTATACCTTTTTATACTCTTTTGATACCCAAACCATGGAATCAAGGATCAAGGAAATATTTGTCATAAATTATGAATGTTTCATTTGATTTATAGTTAAATCATAGATTGAGGATAGATTAATATGTATTTATCTATGTTGAATCATAAATCAAGTGGGATTTGTTGTATATCATTGTTATAGAACATACCTTAGGACCGTTTCTACAAACCCATTTTAGGTCTATGTTATGGATCACTACATCTCTATGCTATGGATCACTATAGGTGTATTTTATGTAATTTCACTATAGGAGCATTTCTATGGATCTAAGTATCACTCTTTTTCATGCAGTACAAGGTGTTGTGAATATAAGTCTATAGATATACATGCAATCTGATGTTGCAAACCTATGTGTTGAAGGATATCAGTTTAAGTCCCTGTGTTCTAGTTATGGTTAATATCAACCATGTAAAGACTCATTGCAACACAAATACAATTAAAGTAATGCAGTTCAAACCATATAATTGTTATTTAATTACAATTGTGCATTCAATAGTTTGAAAAACATATTTGTTCATTTTCTACCTTGAATCCCACAAGACAGTTAATTGTCCTTTGCTAGCTTAGGAATCAATGTTTAATTTTTTAGAATGGATTGAGAATCTTCAATTCTCAAGCACATTTATCAATGCTCTATTTTGTAATCTGCAGCTATAAAAATGAATATTCATCATTTATTGGGGACTAGTGGGACAATGAAGAAAGTTATTTTGATGTATGAAACTCTCTCTTGATTGAAAAACAAAATTCCATTGAAGTTCTTGCATTGGTGAATTTAATTTAGGTCTTTGTTCCATAGAGACATGGATTTGTTTATATGTAAAAGTACTTGAGTATATTAGTTTCATTGATTAATTAATTTGGAGTTAATACTTTCAATTATAGTTATTTTATGTTATAGAAACTAGTAGCTTAACTTAGTTCCTTATATTTATTATTTAATCTTGAACGCACAAGCTATATGACGAAGGGATTGATTGCAATGAATAATTTGTTTTTCATCCAACATTCATGAGTTATGTAGATCAAAATACAAAGAATGGAATAAAGTCTTTCATGAAAGTGTGTGATTTCTTTGATTTATGCATAAATAAGAATTAAACAGAGTTTAGAAGTTACTTATTTATTTAGAGCATTTAGGAACCAAATACAAAGAAAATATTTCCATCCTAGACAAACAATGTATGACATCTCCCAAGTGTACAGACCCCTAGTTTGACATATTAATTGTACGAGTAGATAACATCCACGTTGTTATAGCAAGGAGTTTAATTCACCTGTCAAGGATGACATATGGTTAGTGCTACTATCAATGGGAAATGGAGTTTACATTACTATAATAAAGCCTATTATTTGGGGAGGAAAATTTCTTCCAATAGATAGTTTATGCATTAAATATACGAATAGGTAAATATGATTAAAAATAAAAATAAAATAAAAATCTGATCCCTTTTAATGTAAAGGTGTATTTTCAAGTTCTAACAAATGCCAATTAGCACATATTTTGACTCATTTGCATACAACAATAGTTTATAATATTGTAGTGGTATGGTACCCTTCAAAGAACTTTATGGTATAAACTATAGGGCACTACTCAATGGGAACAACCTTGAAGACTGAGTGATCATAGGTCCATAATTGCTTAAATAAATGGAAGAGTAAGTGATCTTAATTAGAAAAAAAGTTGAAGGAAGCCACCAATCATTAGAAGAAATATGTAGACCTACCTAGAATAATATGGGAATTCAATGTGGGAGAGAAATCTTTCATCAAAATTAAACCTCACAAGAGATTAATTAAATATGGAAAACTAGTAAATTACCACCTATATATGGAATTTATTTTGATAATTATATTGAAAGAATCGACCATAACTCATATAGATTAGTTTTATCTCCTACATTGACTAGTATTATCTTAGTATCATATTTTTTCCTAACCTCGTATGATGGTTTATCGTGGTTATAAGGCTGGTGTATAAAAAGTTGAAGTCATAAAGTCGAGTTTCAAGAGATTCTTTGTAGCTCACAGTCAAATTTTCCTAAGGCAGATTTAAGAAACAATAATAAAATACACACCCTTGTCTGCATAAGGAAAAAATTAATCTCTTAAGGCTTGGCGCAATGCAAAGGGGCTTGTCATAGTCCAAAAGAACTTAAGCGCTAACATCCCATGAGATTTTGATGAGATCATGGCCTAAGAACCAAGTGGCAACATTTCAAAAAATCGATAGATCAAACAGACATGCGGCTCCAATTAAATATTGGAGGGGCCCACGATGTCATCATCAGGAAAATCCATTGGACTTTCCCCCCTTTTCTCAAATTACAAAGTGTCGAAAACGACATCATTGGCAACCACAAAAGATAAGAAAATGATGAGTTGACAACTCGACATGCCAATGGGCATTGCCAGAGCCAATCACTTCCTGCCACATGGACAAGGGAATCCCACCTGAAGCACAGGTAAATATTTCAAAGTTGGGTGGCACGTGTCCCACTTCCCTACCACCTCAACACCATCATGGAAAAATAGAAAGTCATCACATTTTCTGAATGACATCATCATGACAGCATTTTCCTTACCCGTTTCTGGATTTTGGGTGAGCCAGATCAACGACTCTCCTCATGTTAGCGATAGATTAATGGTAGAGATTAGGTTGAGGGTTGTCATCGAGAAAATGAAAAGATAAACCCTTGATGCAAGTTTCCATAGTGCTAATGACGACGTTGTCGTCGGTGAAATGTAGAGGAGATGACAACATGGCATACCAATGAGGCCATGTCAGAACCAATATGAAGATTCCACGTGGACATGTGAAACCCACCAAAGTCACCCCAAAGAATATTAAAATTGGGTGACACGTGTCCCATCTATCTTCTACATCAGTGCTAGTGCGAACTAGTGAGAAGGCACCACGTGTCCAGGATGACTTCAGCAGGATAATGTTAATTCCTGAGCTGATTTCTTGCTCTTGGTTGAGCTAGATCGATGGCCCTCATATGTCGTTGGAATTCCCCTTGCAAATATAGAGTGACGGTTTAGATGTGGTCTTGGAGTCCCCTTTTCGGAGTCACGTTTGAATACGAGACCCATACCCCTCCGATGGGCTCCTCCGATGGATGGCCCATATCTACTCTCGAGCCCTTTTCAAGTGAGATTGATCAACGATCTGGGTTTTCTCTCAAACCTCTTTCAAGCATGACCGATCAATGGTCCAGATCTTTTCTCAGGCCTCGAAACATCTTGGTCGAGTGTCATGTCATCCCGTCAGCAGAGCACTGTTAGAGCCAACCAGAGGCTTCCACGTGGACATGTGGAACCCACGACATACATAGGTAAAAATACCAAATATGGGTGACACGTGTCCTATCCCCCCTTCCACATCAGTACAATTGTGGGCCAATAGAAAATTGTCACATGTCCAAGGTGCAGTCAGCATGACCACCAAGGACTTAGTCATTTCTGGCTTTTGGTCGAACCTAGATCAACGACTCTCCTGGTTTAAGTGGAATATGAATGGTGGAGATCATCATGGACGTCGTAATTGGTGAAGTGCGATGTACATTGCCCAACGTAAATTATCCCCAAACACTCCGATGATGACATCGTTAAAGAAAGGGTAGGTCTAGTGTGATTAGTGGCCCAAATCAGATCGATTTCCAGATTAACGGTTCAGTTTCAACTTTAAAGATCAAGGCTTTTCAGGCTCATCGACTCGTATATCAATGTCCCAAATTCAATCAGGTTTGATATGGGAGGATCATATTCACTGCAAGATGGATGGCCCAAATTTGATCACAGTTATTTCTCGATTGTCGACGCCTCAATCAATGATACACCAAGCATTAGGGTTGTATTTCGACGATGTAAAGTTTTTGTTTTAAAGCTCAATGGTCGATATTGATTTCCAATTCTGATCCAACGAATGTTGAGTTTCACACTCCTACAAATATTTATTTCAAGCATCCAGCCATCAGAAAAATGATTGCAGGCATTTTAAGGGGAAATATGGAAATGATATTTTGGCTCGCAAATCTCCAGTTTCTCCATGATCTCATGCATAATAGAAATCCAACATGTGAGAGTAGTTTGTGCAATTTTTACTATAGAAAAACCACTCAAAAATCAAGAAGCTGGAAATCATTCAAGAATAAAAAAGAGGTAAACCATTTCAAGAAGTTGGAAATAGTTTCAAGAAGTAGTTTAGGGAATGAGTGGGAGGAATAAAAGAGAACAAAAGCACCCATTATCAAGGTTGACACTTTAGGGAATTGAAGAGTTTCTTATAACCATATTTGTTTGACCAGAAACCTTAAGCACAGTCAATTGATAAATGCGGTAGGTAGCCATATATTCATCCCATGCATTTAAGTTTTCAATCTATAATTCTTCTAATGTGTTTGTGTTCTTGTAAAGCATCTCCTCCCATTTTTTCTTTCTTGTATAAAATTTGATTTATAAAATCTTAGACAACAGACCATTCTTCATGTTCAATATTACTGTATGATGTCTAGTAATGAGAAATAAGTGATTTCCTCTGAATGTATGACCATTTCTTGTCATTTTCTTTATTCTTTTGAATGATATGCAGAGGGTACCTCCTTGAATTTTAGTGTATTGAAATGTTAGTCGTTTGAAGCATGTTTTAATGACCTGTATACATTTGTTAGAGATGTTGAATTCTTAATTTATCAACACATTGTTCTCTTTCCATAAGCTATAGGATTCATTCTCAGTAGTTCCTTTATGTTTTTCTTTCTTTTCTTCCAATCCATCACTTCATTCTTCTTTTAAATATTGATTTTTTCAAACACTCATAGACACATGCCTCTGATAGTTGAGAGAATTTTTCATCTGAACTGAGATTGTTTAATGACCTATAATTTCAGAAGAGAGAGAGAGAGAGAGAGAGAGAGAGAGAGAGAGAGAGAGAGGGAAAAACTTCCCAAATAGTTGCATAATTACCTTACTACAAATCTAGCCTTAAGATTCATCCTGAGTCTTTCCCCCTGGGGTGCCTCGACATTGTTCCAATAAAATCCTGGAACATTTCAAGGGATAACATATTCATAATGTTTAAATCACTTTTTTTTTTTGAGAAAGTATGTAAAATATATTTCACAGGTTTTGGATTGATGTGTTGTGAAGGTAAAGGGTCCCATAATGTTTGGAACCAAGCTATATTATGGAAAACTAACTCCTTCCATTGAAAAATCACACCATAGAATAATATATCGTCTAGTGGAACCAATATAGCATAGAGGATACTACTTGAGATGATCCCCAAATTTTTGAGACATTATCTCCACTTGATCAATTAATTTTGAGGAGAAGGATTGTCCTATGGGGGGAGGGAGGAGATGTCACACCCGTTTTTGGACTCCCATTGATTATTTACTTTGGACCCCCATTGATTATTTATGTAGTTGTATTAACATTATTTTTAATACGTCACGACACTAAAAACTTTCGTGTGGGTGTGTAGGAAACACTCATATAAGGGACCAAGGAAACCAAATGCCTGTAAGGGACACTTTTCTCTTGAATTTCACATCAAACCACAAATCATGAATGAATTTGTCCCTATGATTTGGGAGATCAAGATTTTGAATTGTTGTTGCATTGTGTGATTGAATGTATTATGAGTGAGTTGTGTTTATGTTCTCATTGATTTTGGATGATTATGCTTGTGCATCATGGTATGGGAAAATGTTAGTTATTTTGCATAAACAATTGAGGGTTTGAGCATTTGGTTGAAAATTACTTGTGAGAGAACCCACACATGGAAATGGAATGGTTAAAATCACTTCATTTTTAATATGCTTCATTAATATAATAGTGGTGAGAATCCAGCACATATCAAGAGGTGGGATGTTGCTTACACTACAAAAAAACCACCTAACTACTCAACACTACTTAAAGACCACTAGTGGAATCAATGGCCTTCTTGCGAGTAGTGCATCTCCCAAGTTATTATGAAGAGCAAACCTTGGTGGTGGCTATAAGAACATCCTAGATTAGTGATTCAAAAAGTGTCCTCTCTTTACATATAATATGTTTACACATGATATAGAGGCTAGAGGTTATATATGTCTAGTATTATTATATAATGGTAGGGGTAAGGAATTAAGACATATCATTGATAATGTTAGTGGTGACATGGATTATAGGCTATATGAGTTAGGGACTATAAGAGTTAGGGTATATATGTTAATGTGTAGGTGTTAAACAAGTTAGGGGTTAAGAATTGCAAGGGATATACTAGATTGTAGGTATTATGAGCTATGTTATTTATTATTTAAGAGTTTTGTGTTTAATAATTCGGGTTATATTGTAGGTATTATGAGTTATGTTATTTATTATTTAAGGATTTCGTGTTTAATGATTTTGGTCATATGAATTGTGAGTAACAATTGTTAAAAATGAGTAGTTGTTAGATTTAGACATTATTTAGTCACAATATTAAAAATAGTAATTAAAAATGAAATAAAAAGTTTTTATAAGTTCAAATTTTAAACATTAAAAATTATATACATTAAAAAGGGAAATTAAGAATGAGTGGTTGTTAGATTTAGACATTATTTAGTTACAATATTAAAAATAGTAATTAAAAATAAATAAAAAGTTTTTATAATTTCAAATTTTAAACATTAAAAATTATATACATAAAAAAGGAGGGAAACTTGAAGAGACTTTGTAGTTACACGTGGAGAAAATCCCATCATAAATTTAAATTTATTTTAGTTAAATTTCTAAATATGGTCATAGTTATATCATGATTGAAGTTTTATATAGATTGGAAATTTGTTTGATTAATTTTTTCAATAAAAATTTGTTTTATTAGTTTTGTCCATTATAAATTGTTTTAGATTTATTGTTTTAGATGTTTAAATGATTATTAAAATTCTAGTCAATGTGAATTTTTTTCTCTAAAATCACCTAATTACTACTACATTGCATAGTTGCATGGACATCTTATCATAGTTACATCGACATCTTATCATGCAAAAGGTGAGGAAGAAATTATTTTCCTTTACCAATCACTACTTATCCAATTGTTGGTACAATTGTAGCGATCCATACATGCACATTAATAAATAGAAAAAATCTCAAACAATTATTGTATTAATTTGATGGAAGTGCCTTTTCATGTGAATGTATGTCGCTACTATGGATATGCGAAACCATGTATTTAGCAGTTCGGCGTGTGATTAAACTCACAAAGTTATGTTTATTTCAAATCTCAGCTCAAAAATCGTTTATTCATTTGATTCTTCAAAAGAATGAAATTTGTTTGTGAGAGACATTAACAAATTTATTGATTATAGTTTTACGAGCGTGTAACGGCATGTGTACATATAGTTGTATGTAGTGTTGTTGTGTAAGAAATGTTAAGAAGAGTAATACTAATTAAGTTTAATATTGGGTTAATTGGTTGGTTTCATATTTGAAATACATGTTTATTTGTTGTTCTTGTACTCGCTTTAGATTTAGGGCTCTTGAATTTTATCGAGTCAAATTTCTTCTCATGTTTTTTTTCACTTTTTATTTGTTCATCTATGTTCGTGAGGTATTGATTATAAGTGGATATTCACATTAATAATTTAGACTTAAACTTTGTCTTTTAAAATAAACTTTATGTTGATTAAGTTTTTTTTTTTATTATTATTTTATTAGTATTATAATATGTCTTAAGATATTGGTTGAATTNTATATATATATATATATATATATATATATATATATATATATATATATATATATATATATATATATATATAATTTAGAAAAAACTTCAAATTGTAAACATAATGTTGATTAACTTGTATCGGCATTATGTGGTGTGATAAAGAGTTAGAGGGAAAAAGAAAATTAAGGTATTATAAAAATGTAATCAACCCTAATCTAGAAGATCAAAATTTTCTATCTGTTTTGCCAAGTGTAAAGAAAAAAATAAACATTGCTAAGATAAGAACAAATTCTCACGAGCTCCATAGTGAAACTGGGCGTTGGTCAATTCCTAAAACGCCATGGGATGAAAGAGTGT
>ML817854.1:137767-152148 GCA_009831015.1 Picea engelmannii | reverse complement strand
ATGTTTAAAATCTGTTAACTCAAGATTTCCCGTATAGATCATGTCATCAACATATAAACATACAATCAAAATTTTACCGTGCTGATCTATTTTGGTGTAAAGAGTTGGCTCATTTTGGCTTCTGCTGAAACCACTTTTGATCATATAAGTGTCAATTTTGCTGTATCAAGCTCTTGGAGCTTGCTTTAAGCCATACAAGGCTTTCTTCAACCGATATACTTTGGCTGGCTGCTCTTCGACTTCAAGTCCAGGTGGTTGATCGACATAAAATTCTTCTTCTAAGAAACCATTCAAGAATGCTGACTTGACATCCATCTGGTAAACTTTCCATTTGTGTTGGGCTGTTATGCCCAATAGAGTCCTTACAGTGTCTAATCTTGCTACTGGAGCAAAAGTTTCACCATAATCAGTACCAGGTTGTTGTGAGAATCCTTTGGCAACAAGTCTTGCCTTGTGTTTTTCAATCTGCCATTTTTCATTGAGTTTAGTTTTGTAAACCCACTTGACACCAATACTCTTCTTGTGACTTGACAAATCAACAAGATCCCATGTCTTGTTCTTTTCAATGGAGTCAATTTCTTGGTTCATGGCTTGAACCCAATGTGGCTCCTTAGCTGCTTCCTTAAAAGATGTAGGTTGACATGACATTAAAGCAAAAAGGTTGTGTTGTTCAAAGTCATCCAACTGCTGATGGATTTCTCTCAAACTTCGAGTTCTCTGATTTTGTGGTTCAGAGAATGATTCTTTGCTGGAAGTTGAGTTATCCCAAGAATTTTCAGGTTGTCTTTGTACCTGCAATCTTGGAAGAGTAGTTTGAGGTACTTGCTATCTTGAATTTTCTGCGTTTTCAGAACTTGGCAGCAATGGATTTTGGCTGTCCATTTGCTGATTTTCTGAACCATTCCAGAATTGATTTTCTAGAAATTTTACATCTCTGCTGAGAATTAGTTTCTCGGTGATTGGATTGTAAAGCCTGTAAGATTTAGATGTTTCACTATATCCAGTGAAAATACATTTCCCATTTCTGTCATAAAGTTTCTTCCTTAATTCAGAAGGTATATGAGTGTATGCTATGCATCCGAATGTCCTTAGATGTGCAACATTGAGCTTTGTCCCACTCCATGCTTCTTGAGGAAATTTTAGCTTTAGTTTGGTGGTTGGAGATCTATTCAGGAGATAAACTGAGCATGCTACTGCTTCAACCCAAAAAGTATTTGACAAACATTTCTCTTTAAGAAGTGTTCTTGCCATATTCATTACTGTCTGATTTTTCCTTTCAGCCACTCCATTCTGTTGTGGAGTATACCTGGTTGTTGTTTGCATGATAATGCCTTGTGATTTGCAGAAATTTGCAAATTCTCTGGAGTTGTATTCTCCTCCTCCATCTAACCTGAGTACTTTGATATATTTTCCACTCTGTTTTTCAACTTCTGCCTTGAATTCTTTGAATTTTGCAAAAGTTTCATACTTGTGTCTGAGAAAATAGATCCATATTTTTCTGCTGAAATCATAAATAAATGTTAGAAAGTAAAAGATACCACCTATGGACTCTATTTGTATTGGTCCACAAAGGTCAGTGTGAACAAGTTCAAGATGTTGTTTGTCTTGATTGGAAGACTGTGGAAAACTAGTTCTCTTATGTTTTCCAAGTATGCAAGACTCACATGGGGGAATTTTCTCTTTAAAGATAGGAAGACCTTTGACCATGGAGTTCTTCTGAAGAAGACTTAGACTCTGAAATGGTAGATGTCCAAATATTGTATGCCAAACCATAGTTTCATTCAGGGTGGATGCACTTTGTGCATATGGTTGAATCGGATTTGCAGTTCTGAGGGTAAGGGGAAACATCCTATTTTGAGTCATGTGGATTTTAGAAATCAATTTTCTGCTTGGGATTTTGTCATATATCTTGCAAGATGATCCCTCAAAAAGTACCTTATAGCCATGTTCAATGAGCTGTCCTACACTTAGCAAATATTGTTTTAGATCTGGAACATGATAGACACTGTTTATGTCTTTCTTTACATTCTGTTTAGTAAGAATAGGGACAATTCCTTTTCCTTGAAATTTGACTAAGTAATCATTTCCAAGTGTAATATCAGATGCGATTGAAGAATCAATGCATGAAAGTAAATCTTTGTTACATGTCATGTGATTGCTGCATCCACTATCCAGCAACCAGAGATCCTTAGGCTGTTATTCAGTCTTGTGGCACGAAAGAAACATACCTCCTGAGTTTTTTCTCGTGTGATTTGACACATGTGCTCTGCCTAAGAGCTGATTTGCTTGCTTCTTTCTACATTCAGATTCATAGTGCCCATACTTTTTGCAGTAATAGCATTGTATGCTTGGTTTCTCATTTTATCTTCTCCCTCTGCCTCTTTGAGGCTGGTAAATCTGATGTTGATTTTGTTGTTGTTGTCTTTGACCTTGGAGATTTTGATTCAGATACTGTTGTCTATTACCTCCACTAGAGTGAGAGTTACTTTGATTTCTCCCTCTTCCTTGGTGACCTCTGCTTCTTCCTTTGCCTCTCCCTCTGCTGAAGGAGAATTGAGTTTTGAAAGCATTGGAGATTGACTCATTTGTGAGATGCAGTCTGGTCTCATGTGTCACCAAAGAACCAATTAATTCACCTGTTGAGAAATTTGACAGATCCTTGGATTCAAGGATTGCTGTTACAACCATTTCAAATTTCTTTGGTAAACTTCTGAGGATTTTCTCAACAATGCATTGATCAGTGATGGTTTCACCAATCAATCTGATCTGGTTCACGATGCCCATGACTCTGGTCATGAAATGATCCTTGGTAGGAAGATTTAAGGATGTACCAGGCCTGTTTTGAAGTACTAGCGCCTGTGATTTTTGAGAAAATTGAATCATCCACAGAATTTTGAATCCAAAATTTAGCTTTATTTTCTTTGTTCCTCTGTGTTGCCTGAGCAATTCTCTGCGGATTTTTCATAGCAGAAAGGGATGCTGGATCTGGTTCCACATATCCAAGATCCACTGGATCCCAACACTCTTGTGCTTGCAAGAAGGATCTCATCTGAAGAGACCAGAACTCATAGTTCTTTCCAAGAAGAATCAGACTCTCTGTTGGTCCTAAATTGCTAGACGTCGCCATATTTTAAGGAATTCAACAAAACATAAGAGAAATTCTTACTTACCTGTCTCTTGCGTGTAATTTGTAGTGGTTTCAAAACTCCGTTAGACGAGACTTATGAACTCTCCAACTTTCGATTGCCGAAACGTCGATTTTCGATGAGAGCTTATCGACCTTGAATTGGCCCTTAGTCTCCAATCAATGTGACCACATGTCGAAAGGTTAAAGCGCTACGGGATTTTTTGGTTATTTGTCCTCTTGAATCCCCAATCGCCGATTTACCGATTTCCCGATATGGCTTTTCTCTCCTTAGCCCCTCCTGGCTATTCCCTAGTCCATGTGGCCAGTTCTCACAAGACCGTGGCCTTATCTTTCTTTCGGGTTTTTTTTGGCTTCGAAATCCCGATGTGCTCTAACTTCAGTTATCCCTCCAGGCTAGACTCGGGGTCCAAGCGACCTTGCTTTAGATGACTATAGTCATACCTTTTTTTCGAGATTCAGGGTTTTGAATGTCGAAATGTGTTGGATGTCTTGTCCACAGAATCCCCGATCTCTCAAACCCTGATATCCCGATACATGACTTTTCCTTTCGGAAAATTTCCTGAATGCTTTGATCTCCTCCACGCGTCCTCCTATGATGGATGGTCCTGATCTCTTCTCGTGATTTCGAGACTTCAAATGCTCCGAATGTCTCGTCTTTAGGATTCATGATTTTCCGAATCCTGTAATGCCGATGGACTCTCCTATCGGGATTTTTTCGAAGGCCTCGATTTCTGCCATGCATCCCAACAGATGGATGGCTCAAGTCTGCTTCGGGGGTTTCACCGTGGAGATTCCCGATCCCTCGTTTTGACGAGATGACATCGGCTGGGCCCCATAATAGATCTTTTCCTCCTTTCGGGATTTCAGACTTCGCAATTCCGAAATGTTCGAGCTTCTTGTCCTCAGGATTCGCGAAACGCCGAATCCCAATATGCCGATGGCCCTTTCCTTTCGAGACTTTCCCTGAAGGCCTAGATTGTTGCCATGTGTCCCTTTAAGATGGACGGTCCTCGTCGTTTCGCGATTTCGCGACTTGCGAATCCAAATCCTCTGTCAACTTGAAACCCCGGTAGCCGAAATACCGATGATTTCCTCGATCTCCGCCACGTGTCCGAACGAATGGACGGCTGTGATCTTTTCGGGATTTCGAGACTTTCGCTGTGGAGTGTCGTGACCTTTCGTCAACAATACCTCCGATATCCCGAACTCTGAAATGCCGAAAATGATGGCACTTGGATCTGTTGCCACCTGTCCTCTGAGAGGGACGGCTCACAATCCTCTCAGGATTTCACGATTTGCGATGTCAGGATTTTGCGTATCGGAGTTTTGGAGAGAAGTCTCCTTCGCTCATCCAACTTCCGATCCCCGATTTTGCGATGGGATGAGATCGATGACTCACGATCTATTTCAATCCATCAGTCCAGAATAACTCGTGATTTCGCGATTCGCGAATTCTCACGACAATCTTCTGACCTTTACACCTTGCGAGTCAGCGAAATGCTAAGATCTCGCCACGTGTCTCTTGATGGACGGTCCAAATGATTTCAGGATTTTGCGACTTCACAAGTCGAAATTTATCCTGTGCGCTTCAGAGGACTAAACCTCGTGCACCTTCTTGCTGATCCAACTATTGTCGGTCCTTTGTGCAAGATCTGACGACTGGAATTCTTTCGTCTTCTCCGCACTCTCTTCGTCCCTTCTGAACTGGTTTCCCACTCTGGATTCATTCGCAGGACGAATCTTACGGCCTCAATGGATGTTCACCTTGAACCTGAGATGCGTGCTTTACTGCCTTTGCAAGGATTTTCTTCTGCGGAAGAAAGATTCGTGAATCTTTCAAAGATTTGAAAGAAATACATAGATTCTTTGAAGCTTGATGTTGTCTGCTGCAATCTTTAACAGATTTGAGCGATTTCCAAAATTCTTTAAACGATGCTGCCTTCTGCAACAATCTTTCACAAATTTAAACAATTTCCATGAAATCTTCAACGTTTCTGCCTTCTGAAGATCTTCTTCGTGAATTCTTTTATGATTCTTGAAAATTGTACAAGAATCTTTAAAGTTTCTTCTTTCTGATTAGGAGGGATGTTTCTTTCTCAGTCTCTGCTTCCTTCTCGTGTTTATGCTCCTTGAAACTTTCGAGCGTAGTACGCCCTGCGACTTTGCGTGAGATTCTTATGCTGATATTTTGAGCGTATGAGCAGACAAATTCCTCGTGGAAGTTTTCTGCGAGGATCTTTCGAGAGTATGACGGACAAATCTCCAAGCCTTGTGAAAAGTTTGTGTCAAAATGCTCTCAAGGTCCGTGAAGCTCTGCGCTATTTGAGGATCGTGTTGCTCTCTAGCCTGTGTGAATAGGCTTACTTCTGTAGCTCTGATACCATAAATTGTGAAGCAAGAAATGCAGAGAGAAAGAATATAACATAAAAAAGGTATATTAGAATATAAGAAGAAGAGTACAAAACGAGTACATGAAGAAGATCACGAAGAAGTGAAGTATGCAAAGGGAAATAGCTGAGCTAAATAGGCTCAAGAGAATCAAGAATAGAAAGTACAGCTGTCCAGAACAGCTGGCAGTGTACAGTCAGCTTGTTGAGGTTACATTATATTTAACATAAATATCATCACAAAGCTTCTTTTGGTGTGCAGAGAGTGAGTCCACTCGATTCTGCAGACGATCACCAAGTTTAGACTTTCGATCCTCCTATTAAAAACCGACGGTCAATCGTGGTTCGGGATTTGGCGATTACAAATGCCAAACACAAAAAACAGAACACCACGTGAAATCACGAATCGCGAAATGCGAATAAGTTTTTGTCCCACCGATTTTGTTTCGAGGTTCGGCGATTGCAAATGCCGAACACAAAAAACAGAACACCACGTGAAATCATGAATAGCGAAATGCAAATAAGTTTTGAGCCACCAATTTGGTTTTAGGGTTCGACGTTTACAAACGCTCGATGTAAAAACAGAACATACCCAGAATTGTCGAATGGCGAAATCGCTAGAAAGGTACGGGCCCACCAATTCCGGTTCAAGGTTTTTGAGTCTAAAGAGCTCCACGCACCTTTAATAAATAAACTGCGAATGGGTTCAATATTCCTTTATATTAAAATTATACATTTCAAGTTTGGAGTTATGAAACTCAAGAAATCCGTTCATTCCAAATAATTACAATGTTTGTTTAAATTAAAAAAATATATATATCGAATAAAAAAAATAAAAAACTTAATTCAATGAACAACGAGTAGGAGATATGAAAACAAGTTTAATAACTCAAATAAAATCAATGGAGAAAACATCTTCGAATACAAAATTACAACTTCTATTCAATGTGCTTTTATCCGCTCTTTTTCTGTCTATGTGTATAAAATTACAATTCAACTGTGGTATTTAAACACTAACAAATTGCCCTTTCGATATTCTAAAAGGTTTAATTAAGGTAGTGTTGGTGTGTGGTTGCCTTGAAAGGTTAAGGCAATCACTCTTTAGAGTAATTAAATCTTCGAGTCTTGAAGGGTCAAGATGGCCACCGATTCACAGCTTAAACAGGGGCAGTGAAATGATTAATTTTTGATATACTCCCTCCTAATCATTTCAAAGCAAAACAAGCTAAAACAAGTAAAACAAAATTGCTGTAAACAATGCATTACAGTTTGCAGAACCCAATGTTTCTTCTATGGATTTTAAATAGTTCATTTCCCAAAGGCTTTGTAAATATGTCTGCAAATTGTTCTTCAGATGTGTAGAAATGAATAAAAATTTCTTTGTCATTTACCAATTCAAAAATGAAATGATACCTTGTATCAATGTGCTTACTCTGTTTGTGAAAGACATGATTCTTTGACAGTGCAATGGCAGATTTATTGTCAGACAATTTGGGCTGCATCATTCTGGTCATGCAACAATTCATTCAAGACTCTTCTCATCCACACACCTTGACATGTAGCTTCATATGTTGCAACATACTCCGCCTCAGTAGAAGATAGAGTCACAATGGGTTGTTTCTTTGATGCCCATGCCACTGCTCCGGACCCAAGACTGAACATATACCCAGATGTGCTTTTCTGATCATCAATGGAACCTGCAAAATCACTATCAGTATATCTGATCAGCTCAAAGTTTAAGCTTGATGTGTATCAGATACCAAAGTCAGTTGTTCCAGCAACATTTCTCAGGATCCTCTTTCCTGCTTTCCAATCAGTGCTTTTCGAAGTCTCCATGAATCTCGAAATCAAACTTACAACAAACATGATATCAGGTCTAGTTGTTGTTAAGTACATAAGGCTTCCAACCAACCTCTTATAAAGAGTTGGATCAACATATGATCCCTCATCATACTTGTTGAGTTTAATACCAGTTGCCATAGGTGTTGCAACTGGTTTACAATTCAACATTCTAAACCTTTTCAATACTTCATTTGCATAGTTAGTTTGACAAATGAAAATGCCAACATCAGATTGATCCACTTAAATTCCAAGAAAATACTTCATCAATCCTAAATCAGTCATTTCAAACTCTGTTTTCATGGCATTTTTTAAATCATCTACAGATAGATCTCCAGTAAAAATCAGGTCATCAACATACAAACAAACAATCAAAATTTTACCTTCCAGGTTCACCTTTGTATACAGAGTTGGTTCACTTGGACTTCTACCGAATCCAACACTAATAAAGTACTCATCAATTCTACTATACCAAACTATGGATGCCTGCTTCAATCCATATATATCTTTCCTCAACTTATAAACTTTATCTCCGTGCTTATCAATCTCATAACCTAGAGGTTGTCTTACATAAACCCCTTCTTCCAAATATCCATTCAAGAATGCAGACTTAACATCCATCTGATGGATGATCCATCTATTCTGAGCTGCAATAGCCAAGACCATTCTCACAGTGTCAATTCTAGCTACAGAAGCAAATGTTTCATTGTAATCAATACTAGGTTGCTGACTAAACCCCTGAGCTAAAATTCTTCCCTTGTACTTTTCAACTTCACCATCTGCACTAAGCTTAGTCTTATAAACCCACTTAACACCAATACTTTTCTTGCCTTCATGTAAATTGACAAGATCCCAAGTGTTATTCCTTTCAATGGAATCAATCTCCTCATCCATTGCTTTTATCCATACATCCTCTTTAGCAGCTTCATCATAACTAACAGGATCATAAGCTATAAATACAAAATTTGAAATCTGATCTACTTCTTCATTCTGATCATACAATTCTCTTAAGCTTCTAGTCTTTTGTGCTTTAAGTCTGTCTTTTAATGAAGCTAAAGTGGGATTTGATTCACTACTTACCTGTGAATCTGATTGATGTCCACCATGTCCAGATGGCTCACCACGCTCATGAGTTCTTAGCGTTCTAAATTGATATGGGTTGAAATATGGTGCTTGCCTTGTTGGACTTCTTACTGCAAGCGTATGTGCATGCAGAACCATCTGTCCATCTCCTTCATCTTGCTCAACTCCATCATCATCTTCACGGGGTAACACATCTCCCTCTAAAATTGATTTGTCAATACTTCAATCCTAGGCTTCATCTTCTTTAAATTGAACATCTCTGTTGATTACATATTTATGGGTGATGGGATTGTACAGTTTATATTCCCTAGACTCTTCACTATATCCAACATAGATACATCTCTCACTTCTGTCATCCAACATCCTCCTCATTTCTGCAAGTACATGCGCAAATGCAACCCATCCAAAAATTCTGAAATAAGAAACATTGCAAGGCTTACCATCCTGGGCTTCCTAAGGTACAGGATCCCTCACGGTCTTGGTTGAACTTCTATTCAAGATAAAAATAGAGCAAAGAACTGCATCTCCCCAATTTTCATATGAAATATGCTTTTCTTTCAACATACTTCGAGCCATGTCCATGATGGTCCGATTCTTCCTTTCAACCACTCCATTCTTCTATGAAGTATATCGAGCAGTAAACTGCCTTTTAATTCCATGAATATCACAAAATTAAATGAATTCATTAAGTTTGTATTCACCTCCTCTATTAGACCTTAAGACTTTAATGGTTCGACCACTCTTATTCTCAACCATAGACTTAAACTTCTTAAAAACATCAAAGGCTTCAGATTTTTGTTTCAACAAATACAACCAAGTCTTCCTACTGAAATCATCAATGAAAGTCATAAAATAAAAATAGCCATTCAAAGAAGGTGTTTGCATAGGTCCACATAAATCTGTGTGGACAATTTCCAATGGAGCTTTTTCTCTGTAGGAAACACCTAAAACAAATTTCTCTCTGTGATGCTTCCCAAGTATACATCTCTCACAAGAGCTTGTAGGTTGCTGGATATAGGGAAACCCCTTTACCATCTGCTTCTTCTGTAACAGATCTAAGCCACCAAAATGTAAATGACCATATCTCAAATGCCATAACCAAGATTCATCTAAACTTCCAACCTTATAGGTATTCAAAGAACCACTTAAATTATTTCTCATAACAAGTGGAAACATTCTATTCTTGGTCATCTCTACTCTTGCAATCAACTGTTTGCTGTGTAATTTATCATATATAGTACATACCTTGTTGTTGAAGAACACTCTGTACTTTTTCTCCAACAACATTCCAACAGTGATAAGATTGCATTTTCAACCAGGCGCAAAGTAAACATCATCAATATTTCTTCTTTGATTGTTCTTAGTGTAATCTGGAACTATACCTTTACCATTGAATGTAACCTTACAGTCATTTCCCAGTTTGACTTCAGATTGAATACTAGTATCAATGGAAGAAAATAAGTCTTTATTACTAGTTATGTGATTACTACAACCACTATCCAAAAATCAAATATCATTTGCACATTCCTGAGTGATGTTACAAGTAAAAAACATAGGATTTTGATGATCCTCAGACTCATTTGTGATATGTGCAGAGTGTTTTCCAACATCTGCTTGTTTCTTCCAATATTTGTTAGAAAAAAGCCTAAACTTCTTACAATAATAACATCTGCTTGTTTCTTACAATATTTGTTTTATCATATCTCTGATTTTCTTGCTGCTAGGGTTTGCTGCTGCTCCCTCTTAAATTAGGAGGATTATGCTGGGACTTTTGCTCAAACTCTGATTCAGCTATGTTGTCCCTTAGGCCAAAAAATCAACCTCCTCTGCCACGATTATAAGACCTTCCTCTGCCTCTGGTAACATGCAGTTGGGATTTGAAAGCATGCTCCATGGATCCTTCTTCATATCTAGATATCCTAGATTCATGAGAAACAAGAGAACCAGTTAATTCATCAATTTGCATTTGACTTAAATCCTTAAATTCCTCTTTGGGTACCACAACAGGTTCAAACTTGTTAGGCAAACTTCTCAGCACTTTCTCAATAAATCTTTTATTTTCAATATCATCTCCATACTGCCTGAGTTGGTTCACAACACTCATCACTTGAGTCATGAAAGTATCAACACTTTCATTATCCTTCATCTTCAGATTTTCGAAGTCCCTTCTCAAGTTCTGCAATTTGACTGTCTTCACCTTGGACACCCCTTGATAACAGGTTTCGAGAATGTCCCAAGCCATCTTTGAAGATGCAGCGCTAGCAATCTTCATAAAAATGGATTCATTTAATTCTTGCTGGATTAATCCAAGAGCTTTATTATCCTTCTTCCTGTTTTCCTTCAACAAAACACGGTCAACATTAGACAGAGCCAATTCTATTGCAGCATCAACTGGCTCGGGATAGCCATCAATAAAATAAGTCCACAAATCCCGAGAACACATAATCGTCCTCATCCAAATGTACCAGGAATCATATGACTTCTCGCTCATATGAGGAACCTGAACCTGAGAATAATTACTACCAGATGCAACGATCCGTATAAAATTTGAAAGGAATTAAATAAACTTTCAAGCAAAAAAAAGAAGAGAATAAAATTTGGCACTAACAAGAATAATCTGCAATGAACTAAGCACTTGCAGGATAGGTAGCCAACTATGATACCAAATGTTAAAAACCGATAGTCAATCTGGGTTCAGGATTTGGTGATTACAGATGCTGAACACAAAAAACAGAACACCACATGAATTCCCGAATCGTGAAATGCGAATAAGTTTTGGGGCCCACTAATTTGGTTTCGGGGTTCGGCGTTTACAAACGCTCGATGTAAAAACAAAACATACCCAGAATTGTCGAATCACGAAATCACATGGGCCCACCAATTCAGGTTTGGGGTTTTTGAGTCTAAAGAGCTCCATGCACCTTTAATAAATAAACTTCGAATGTCGAATATCTCAACTTGGGTTC
Organism: Picea engelmannii; assembly: GCA_009831015.1. Taxonomy (NCBI): domain Eukaryota; kingdom Viridiplantae; phylum Streptophyta; class Pinopsida; order Pinales; family Pinaceae; genus Picea; species Picea engelmannii. The sequence continues at coordinate 140,725 of ML817854.1, read as the reverse complement.
AATATGCCTTTATATTAAAATTATCCATTTAAGGTTCAGAATTATGAAACTCAAGAACTACATGCACTCCAAATAATTACGTTTGTTTAAATTAAAAAACATATATACCAAATAAAAAAAAAAAAAACTTAATTCAATGAACAAGAAGTAGGAGATATGAATCAGACGAGTTTACGAACTCAAATAAAATCAACGGAGAAAACACCTCCGAATACAAAATTACAACTTCTATTATTTGTCTGTGCGTATAGACTCACAATTCAACTGTGGTATTTAAACACTAACAAATTGCCCCTTCGATCTTTTAAAAGGTTTAATCAAGGCGGTGTTGGTGTCTGGTTGCCTTGAAAGGTTAAAGTGGCCACCGTTTAAAGTAATTAAATCTTCGAGTCTTGAAGGGTCAGGACGACCACTGAATCACAGTTTAAATAGGGGCGGTGAAATTATTAATTTTTGACACCTCCGCCATTGTAACTTCGAGATAACACTCACCTCACCAATGGACAAGATCTCTGTTGATCAGAAAGAAATTGAAATGAGAACACAAGGCAACCCGTAATAGCTATGGATTTAGGGGCGCGTTCCTCCGCCCATTCATATGATTAGCATTGACGCCTTCCTGCGCCCATTCATATGACTAGCATTGACGCCTTCCTGCAATAGATTAATTTTCTGGTCACTGTTCTCTAGGCATCGACATTAATATAGTTGAACAAAGCTTAAATGCCAACCAAACTTTGCATCCCAAGGTATTTGAAATTGTACCGGTGAAAGGTATTTGAAGTTGTACCGTCCTGTAACGTTGGAAGCTATTTGAAGTTTTACTGTTTGGAAAACGTATTTAACGGTAGGACTTCAAATAACTTCCAACGGTACAATTTCAAATACCCGTTTAAAACTTATTTAAATACCCATCTTAAACTTATTTAAAGCTCCATCATTAAATGTAATTAAATATAATTATGCAAATTCTTTTTATGTAATTTTAAATACTATGAAATAAGGCTATAATAAGTTTTACCAACATAGTTGTGGCTCCTCTCCTCAATTTAAAACTAAAACTGTCCATTTAAAGATGCCCTAGGTTGTGACAAAAAAACCATTCAAAGCTTTAATCTCTATGCTCTCCATGTGGTCAATAAATTGTGCAAAATAAGGAATTTAAATTTTTAAGTTTTACTAATTGTGGCTCCTCTCCTCAATTTAAAACTAAAATTGTCTATTTAAAGATGCCCCATAGGCTGTGACAAAAAACCTTTCAAAGCTTTAATCTCTATGCTCTCCATGTGGTCAATAGATTGTGTAAAAAAACCATTTAAATCTTTGATTTCTGTGCTTTTCAAAGAGACATTTACATTTAACCTTCGCTTAATTTTTTTTTGGCCTAGTCCATTCATATATGTTTTTCTATATTTTATTTTTGTTTAATATTAATTGCAGATATTTATACTCAAAGATGAATATAGATATTTTTTTTCAAATGACTAGAATAGTTTTTCAATAAGTATAGATATAAATATTATTTGAAATTTCTTTTCAAGCAACTAGAAAAGTATTAGGAATATACATATCTTTAGTAAGATTATGAATTTTATTTAATTCTTTAGTAAAATTATGAATTTTATTTAGTTTTCAATTATAATCCTATTGTTTGTTATTATTTATTGTTGTTGAACACAATGGTGAACTAGAAGTGAGTGCACAATAGAACACAATACAAGGATATTTTTAAATTCAAAAGTTTATTACATTTTTAGACTTACAAAAATTGTTTCTACACTTTTAGACTAAAAAAATTGTTTCTAGTAAAGATTAATTTTGTATATAAAATAGCAAGATAATGTTTCATATATTTCTGTTGATATTTTTAAATTCATCAGTTTATTACATGTTTAGACTTACAAAAATTGTTTCTACAGACTAAAAAAATTGTTTCTAGTAAAGATTAATTTTGTATATAGAATAATTTTGTATATAGAATAGCAAGATAATGTTTCATATATTTCTGTTTTCTTTTCACGCAAATAAAGATTAATTTTGTATATAGAATAGCAAGATAATGTTTCATATATTTCTGTTTTCTTTTCACGCAAATATAATAGATAATGTGAAATCATTTTCTGTAAAACCCAATTCATTTATTTTTAACATACAGTAGTACAAGCTTAAACAATACTCTATGCAAACACAGATTTGATAAGGGTCCTCTCATGCATATATTTACAGATATAAAAATAAAAGAAACCCAAAACAAAAATCTTATTGAAACTTTATTCTTTCGAAACTAGAAACTCTAGAATAAATAGAGATAAAGAGAGTAAACATAATATAAAAATATTGGAGTATAAAGATAGTAACATAACTTTTATTTTTACGTACAATTAAAAAACCTAGTAGAAAAATAAATACTGTGAAATCATTTGTAAAAACCAATTCATTTATTTTGAACATACAGTAATACACTTAAACAATACTCTGTCAACAAGCAAACAAAGATTTGATAAGAGTCTTTTATCCATCTATTAACATAAATAACAAAACAATTAAAAAAAATAAAAGAAACCCAAAACAAAAGTCTTATTGGAAATTTACTCTTTCCAAACTAGAACTCTGGAATAAATAAAGATAGACACATTAGAGATAATATAAAAATATTGGTCGGACAGTTAGAATAAGCTTAATTGATGGTCGGATAGTTATTTGTACATTTCAATATAATTAATCTCGCTGATTCGCCCAATTCAAAGCAGCAACACATGATAATGAAGCCCGCAAACCCAAATCTAAATGAGGGGCTCTTCAATTTTCATGCTCCGATAGTTATTTGTATATTTCAATATTATTAATCCCCGCTCATTCGCCCAATTCAAAGCAGCAACACTTGAAGCCCGTAAATTCAAATCTAAATGAGGAACCCTTCAATTTTCATGCAAAGGAATTTAGTTCTCTTCTTCATAT
>ML817854.1:95261-109438 GCA_009831015.1 Picea engelmannii | reverse complement strand
CTCATCACTTCACTTTATTATTTACCTTTTAAAATCTCTGAAACCACTTTGACTACTTTGACCTTTTGGGGCTTCTAGATGACATATGAGGGTCCTCCAACTTCGTAAGGCCATAACTCTCAAACCGTGAGGAGTTATGTGACCTTATACATACCACCAGAAATGGCATGACATGTAATATCCATATAGAATAGTATTATCTGAAAATATATCATAACTCATATTGTTACCCATAAAACAAACTTGGGTCCATTACCCAAACCTGGGGTCTCCAACTTCTCATGGCCATAACTCTCTAACCGTGGGGAATTATGTGACATTCCACATACCACCATAAATGAAATGACAAGCACTATCCATCTAGGATATTTTCCCTGACAAGTTCACTTTCCTTCATCTCATTATTCCACAATTAAGCATGGGTTCTCTTACCCCACAAAGCATCTTCTCGTGAGGGCTTTCACCATAAGGGGACCACTTTGGATTTCATCCATATTTACTTCTTATCAACCATGACAAAACAATAATGAGTCATATTTACATCAAACAATATTGGGTCCATTACCCAAACCTTTGTGCTATGGGGATTTCTTCAAGGGTTGACATCAATGACAACCAACCTTAATCAACATGAATTTCATCCTTGAGGCCACTGATAAAACACTCTCAAAAAAAAGAATCAAACATGCCCTCTGTTATAAAAGCCACGTGCTCAAAGGCAGTTATAAAGTCTTCCACTGTTCCTAATTGTTTCAGCTTTTTCAAACGACCCAAATGGTTGGTGTCAGTGTCAAAGCATTCATAAAGCTTTGCCACAAATTATGTCCAAGCAATATACCCTTGACGATAATTTTTTCTCCATTGCCACCATTGCCAACGTTCTTTATCTAGATGGAGAACACCATACCGGAGTTTGGCCAAGTCATCTGTAATGTTGTATAAAGAGAAGTAATGTTCCATTTGGGTTACCCAACTAGTGGGGTCCGAGCCATCAAATTTGGTCACTGCCACCCATGGAAGGCATAGGTCACGTTGAAAGTGATGGTTCTGCAAGGTATGGGAATGAGAGAAATGGTCACCTTCAGTATGTGGGGGTTAGGAAGAAGAAGGGTTATCTGTAGGGATATACAGTTTGGTGTAGAGTGCCAAAAAGACTAATTCAAGCTGGGTGGTGAGGTCTTGTTTGATTTCACCCATTGAGGACTGCATGGTTGTATTGATGGCGATGACATTGACATTGAGTTGTTTCACTTCTTGTTGGGTCTCAATGAGACCAGACTGCAAGGTGTTGAAGCGAGCTTCGAAGTCTTGGATATGAGTATGGGCCATGAGGATGGGGGAACTGAAAAGGGGTGGGAGGGGTGAAAAACAATTTTGCCAAAAAAATGATATGGAAGAACGTGATAAGGGTGAAGAGATGAATCCAATGGAATAGGGCTGAAATCATGGTGAAACAATTTCCAGACTTTTTTTTTTATGTCTGGTCTGAATAATACTGTAGAGAGGAAATGCCCAAATGATTAACCAGGAAGAAATGCGTATTTACTTGGAAACCCAAACACAGTTGCATGACAATAGATCTTGTTTTTTTTAATTTGTTTATTTTTTTGTCCCCAAGGGTTAGGTATTCAAGGGTTCTACAGACAAGTGTTTTCCTTGTGATATAGCTCTCTGATATACGTGCGGAGTCCAACAGTAGTACTCGACCCAATATCTAAGGGCACTAACTAAGGAGGATAGACCATACCCTTAGCCGTACTACCCGACTACCTAAGTACTAGAGAGTGTCTTCCCGAGTGCTATTCTCGGTGACACTATAACAGTTAGGTGACCGATCGATTTATCTAAAGAGGGCTTCAGGTAATCTAGGCCGATCCATACACAGGTGTTGTCTGATGCACTACCACTCGAAGGGGTACCAACAAGGGTTACAAGGGTGGCCAACATATGTGTGCTTAAGTACCACTTGTATTTCTTGCGTGTATGAATCCCTCAACCGTGGGTTTATGCACGTAACGACAGATCTCTGTGGCTTAAAGATGTCGGAATATGTCTCTACCCTAAAAAAAAAATTAACCCACACTTTCTGCCGAGGAAAGTACTCTGATACCACTTGTAATATACCAGATATAAAATGTATGTAGAACATAAATAATATGCTGGTAATGGAAAAATAACAACAATATAACCAAAACATTCACCACAATAACACTGAAATGATATAAGAATAACAACATAAATAACACTTTGAATCTGAAAGCAATGTTCACGGGCCTCTTCGAGGGGGGAACCTCTAGTTGAGCAGAGCTCTATTACAATAATATCCAAGATAGGGTTCTCATACCCTCGAATCCTATTTATACTAAAAAGAAGCATCTAGAGGAAGAGCCTTCTAGAAGCGGAAGCTTCTATTAGGTCTTCTTACATCCGCCTTATTCTATTTTATTGAAAGGCCTTATTAGTATTGACCTTTATTACATACGAATATATTGTTATACCTATGTGCGGGTTAGGACCCTAACACCGACACATTGATCATTCCATTCAGCTCATCCCTGGATTTGCTTTACCTAATTCCCCTAGTTATGGGTTGGCCCCAATAGAAACAGAGGAAATGGAAAGACAATTGACCGACCTCACCAAATCTGGCCACATCCAACTTTCATCTTCTCCTTGTGATTCTGGTGCATTTGTCATCCCCAAAAGAGATACCTCAGAAATGCGCCTTGTCACTGATTACTGAGCCTTGAACAAAGCCACAATAAAAAACCGCTACCCCCTGCCCCAGATTGAGGAGCTACTCGACACCCTCCAAGGAGATAAGTGGTTTACCAAATTGAATTTGACAGTCGGCTACCATAAAATTGGAATGAACCGAGATGATGTTTGGAAAACATTGTTCAAGACCAACTTTGAACTTTTTGAGTGGAAAGCCATGACTTTCAGCCTCACCAATGCCCCAACCACTTTCATGAGGCTCATCAATGACATATTAAGAGAACATTTAGGTTGATTTGTGGTCATCTACTTAGATGACATTCTCATCTTCAGTTGAACATGGGACACTCACATGCAACATGTTCGACAAGTTCTCCAAATTCTCCAAGAACACAAGTTGCAAGTCAAAGTGAAGAAGTCATATTTTGGTCAGAATTCAGTTCCCTATCTCAGCTTTGTGGTCATATTAGAGGGTATTCAACCAGATCAATCCCACATCTAAGAATTGAAGAAATGACCTCTACCTTCTTCAGCTAAGGAGCTCAAAAACTTTTTGGATGGCATCAATTTCTATTGTAAGTTCATTCCCTCTTTTTCACATCTTGCTCGTTCTTTGCATCAGCTCTCAAATACTTCTTCTACTTTCATCTAGACTAAAGAAGAAACTAGTCACTTTTTTCAGATCAAATATGCCCTCTTCTTCTCCCCTGTATTACATATGTCGAACCTCTCCCAACCCTTTGAGATTGAGTCTGATGCCTCACAATATGATATTGGTGCCATACTTAAATAGGGAGGACACCCCATTGCTTACCACTCTGAAACCATGTCCGAGGCAAATAAAAATTATAGTACCCATGACAAGAAATTTTATAGTCTGGTTCAAACACTCAAACAATGAAGGTATTATTTGCTGGGTAAAGAAACCATTCCGCATACAGACCACCACCCTTTGATTTTCATCAACTCTAAATCGAAGATTTAGGAACAAAGGCACCTTAAATGGGCCTCCTACATTAATCAATTTCACTTAGTCATCATATATAATAAAGGCACTTCTAATAATATGGATGATTTTCTAAGATGACCTCCCATTCAAGTTCTTTCCATTCTAGAAGTGGGTTGTACTACTTATGACACATGGAAAGATCAATATGCTACTGACCTCGACTTTCGAGAAATTTGGGAATCTTTGCAAAGTCCTACATTGATCAATCAGACCCCCTTCCTAGACTACACTATTCGAGATGGGTGGCTCTATAAGTTGAATTTGTTATACGTTCCACACTCAGAAGACCACCTCTTTCTCATCAGGGAGGCACATGCTTCAGCCTATGGGGACCACTTCGGTACCACAAATACCATCCAACATCTGCAATGCCATTTCCATTGGCCTTCCATGCAACCTCAAGTTGAAAAATTGATTAGAGCCTGTGCATTATGCTCACAATCCAAGACATCCAACTGGAAGCATGGGTTATATCAACCACTATCGCTTCCTTCTCGACCTTGGGAGTCAATATCAATGGACTTCCTCAGTGGACTTCCAACAACCCAAAAGAATCATGATGCAATATTAGTGGTATGCCGATTCAACAAAATGACACTTTGTATCCCATGCACGAAGACTACTAAAACAATGCAAATAATGAAACTCTACTTCCAACATGTTTGGCCACATTTTGGCCTCCCAAGCACTATCATCTCAGAAAGAAATTCCTGCTTCCTCAACAAATTTTGGAAGACCATATGGGCGCTATTGGGGTGCCACCTCAAGTTTTCTACTACATTCCATCCTCAAACAGATGGCCAAATAGAGGTTGTCAATAGAGTCTTGGTTCATTCTCTCTGAACTCACTTTGGGTGCAACAAAAAATGGGACAATTACTTGCACATTCTACATCATAGCTACAACAGGGAAACACATTCTTCTACAGGCTTTTCACCTTTTGAAGTTTTCTTGGGCTTCCAACCAACATCTCCAACTGAGCTTCCACTCACTTGGGCTCCGTAAGGTACCTTCCATCAACAACAGGAACAAATTTTAGCTCAACGATTTCTCCAACAAATTTCACAATTCCACACTGCAGTAACAACAACACTCCAAGTAGCCCAAGAGCATGCCAAGAAGCACCATGAAAAAAAAGAACCTTCATTTCCTTTCAACCAAGGGATCAAGTTTGGTTACACTTAAATAAGAAGCGCTTCAAAGGCCACCATCACAAGCTTCTTCCAATAATATATGGTCTGTATACCATCCTCGACAAGATTGGAGAAAAAGCGTATAGGTTGGATCTGCCACCAAAACTGGGAAATACACAATGCCATTAATGTAAATAAATTAAAGTTGTTTGAGCCTTCCCTCTTGGAAGACCCAGTCACCATCACTCATCCAGTGGAAAACATTCCCGATTTCCAACTCCCATTGGCCAAAGACACTATATTGGACACCCGGACTCGCTCTACAAGACACCAGACATACACTTCAAATATGGTAGCCCGCCAAGGCCAAAATCTAGCTCAGACAAAGTGGATCACAACTGATGTATTGCACAACAAGTTTCCTCGTCTTCTCATGGAAGCTGAGATGTTTCTAGATCTAAACATGGATGAATTGGGCCAAGGAGGCCACCAAAGGGAAAGCTCACCTGGAGCGCACAAGTCAATCACCTAGGCGCAACACATTTTAACCTTTTGATGAGTAATTAAATATATGTAAATAAATGGTTCCCTCAGTATATAAGGTGAACTGAGACTCAAATAAAGTATTCTTACATTTTCTTCGAAAGCTATGTGTCTCATTTTTTTTATTTTCTGAGTTTGCATTTTACATTTACCGCAATTTCATTTTTGGGGTTTCTGAAGAATAACCAATGCGTCTTCCTTCATGGTTGCCTCCCAGTGACTCTATTTCCCATGATTCCACCTTTGAGAGTAATCTTATCCCATTAGCTAACCACTCTCTCAGGGAAAAAATGATTTCCTTCAAGTTTTATGAGGCAGAAGGGAGGGCGCACCAACTTGGGTTTGGGCCCTTACTGGTTTTCTCCTTTGTTTGGATGAAGTGAGTCCGCCCTCTTATATGAATGCACTGGGCTTCTACCACTGATCCCCAAAGGTCACTTTGAGATAGAAAAATCCTCTTGGCCACTCTCAGATCACCCCGACTAGGATCTCCATTTGCTTGGTCACCCAAACCAATGGTATGCCTCTGTTCATATTTGCGCCCCTGAGGAGTTTTTGGTCAGAAGCCAGATTATGGATTGCGTGGTCACCTTCTCCTGTAGATCTTCTTCTTGGGAAGATTAGTTGTCCCTGGCTGTGAATAGAATTTTCCATGTGTTCGCTCATGGAGCTACCTACGTGACTACATAGAGCCATGGTATCTGTGAAAAATATTGCAAGTGGAGCTGTCTTCTCTGCTATTTTGGTATCGTTTGCAAGAGGAAGATCACTGGTATAAAAAGAAACCCTTGAAAACGATGTTGTCATTTTCAAGAGAAACATCGCTCCTATCTGATGGTTCGATCGTTCGTTCTCAGATCATTGTTGTTGTCTATCTGTAGTGTATTAAATATTCCTTGATGCCTCGTGTTGAACAAAATCATTGCTAAGTATTTTTTTCTTAATTGATCATCAAATTATTTTTTATAGAATATGGACAACCCTCTTGTTGATTCGTATTTAAATGAGTCCACTAAACTTGATGGTGAGAATTATGTAAATTGGATGTTTAAGATGAAAACTATTCTTGAGGCATATAGCCTATGGACGATTGTCAAAGGTGATGAGCCCAAACATACTGTTGCTACCTCGATTCCAAATTGGGATAGGTGAGAGATGAAAGTGAAAGTGATGTTGCATATGTTCGTAAAGGACAACATCATTCCTCATATAAGAGATTGTAAAACTTCCAAAGAGACGTGGGATGTTCGCAAAGGTTTGTACGAAACCTCTAATGCAAACCAGATCTAATTTTTAAAAACTAAGCTATTATCTATCAAAATGGAAGCCAATGAAAACATAAGTAATTTTGTTTCCAAAATTAAAAATTTAAGTGATAAGCTGGGTGACATTAGTGAAAAGGTTTCTAGTAATGATTTAGTAACAATTTCTTTGAAGGATTTAGTGCAAGATTATAAAGTCTTCATTTTAGCACTCTCAACTAGACCAACACCCCCTACTTTTGATGAATTGGATGATATTCTTCTTCAAGAGGAAGAAAGAATGAAGAACTATGAACAAGACTCAAGTGGCTCAGATTTGGATTTGATTGCAAAAGGTAAAATATAATACCGAGGTAAACCATGGGACAAGAACATATGCCAGTTTCAAGCAAAGTAGAAAGGTATGACATATCTTGACTCTTATGTTAAGAGAAATGTTGAATGTGAATATTGTGGAAAACCTGGACATCCTTCTAGAGATTGCTATAGAAGAAAGAATCATGAATCAAATTAGAGATATAAAGGGCATAATGGAAATTATGTGCATAAAGACACTTCAGTCAATGATGGATTTAAAAACCTTAAGTTTTTTATTTCTGAAGTTGCGTTGTCTGCTGAAACTGATGATGAGAATGCATGGTTCATAGATTCTCATGCATAAACTCATATGAATTGTAATAAAGAATGTTATGATGAATATTATGAGAAACTTGATGGCACACACATCTACTTAGGAGATCACATATCACATAAAGTCCAAGACTATGGAGTAATAAGTATGAAATTACCCAATGGACATTTGAGACAGATTCATAATGTGATGTATGTTCCTGGTATTAAAAAGAATTTGATATCCATTTCAACTATAACTGATAATAATCTAACAGTGGAATTTGGTAAGTTGAGGTGTGTTGTGAAAGATATCCAAAATCACTACAGGGTTGTTTCCATAAGTACCAGGGTTGGTGGATAGTATAAGTTGGATGTGACAATGAATCGTCATGTTGCATTGACATCCACAACTATGTCAACATAAGAGTTATGGAACCACAAGTATGGGCACCTAAATTACAATGATTTTATGTTGTTGCAACGGAAAAAGATGGTATAAGGTCTTCCTGTTATGGAGAATGATCATTTTCCATGTGAAGCATGTGCACTTGGTAAGAAACATAGAGAGGAGTTTCCCATTCATACAGAGAAAATACGAGCATATATACTTGAATTAATTCATATTGATGTATGTGTACCTATGCGAACTAGGTCACTTGGTGGTGCTTCCTACTTTCTTATTTTTTTTGATGATAGATCTAGATATACATGGGTCTATTTCATAAGGAGAAAAAGTGATGTATTTGATTACTTTAAAGAATTCAGAACCATGATTGAAAAAAAACTAGGAAAATGTATTAAAGTTCTCAGATCTGATCAGGGTGGTGAATATACATCAGGTGCATTTAAAAGTTATTGTAAATTTCATGGGATCCAACAAAAATTTACAATACCTCATACACCTCAACAGAATGGTGTTGTTGAGAGAAAGAACATAACACTGGTGGAGTGTGCTTGCAATATGCTTCAAGGCAAAAACATTTCTAATGGTTTTTGGGCAGAAGCTGTTAATACTGCAGTTTATTTAAAGAATCGAAGTCCAACTAAGAAATTAGATTTCCAAACTCCTTTTGAGATTCTTTATGGTTATAAACCTAATGTCAGTAATTTAAGAGTATTTGGATCCTCTGCTTTTTCACATATTCCAAAGGATGAGAGAAGAAAACTTGATGCAAAGTCAATCAAGTGTGTTTTTATTGGGTATTGTACTGATAAAAAAACATACAAATTGTTTGATCCCAGTTCATATAAATTGTTTGCAAGTAGAGATGTAATGTTTCTTGAGAATGCAGATAGAGTTGATACAATGAATAATGCATATGCTTGACATAATGACAGTGATGAACGTGTCAAAATAGATGAAATGGTTAAACAATAACATGAGAAGGTACAGGTTCGATATCGGAATGAAAGCAATATGGACACTTCAAGCATACATGATACATTAAGTGGACAAGAGTCACCACAGAGCAGGAGATGATATGAAAGTAGTGAAGAACCAAGGAGGTCAACATGACAAACTGAGCCACCTATAAGGTATAAAGACTATGCATTGATGTCTCATGTAATGAATGTTGTAGAACCTGTAAACTGTGATCAAGCTAAAGAGAATGAAGAGTGGAGAAATGCTATGAATGATGGATATGGTTCCCTCATGAAAAATCAAACATGTGAATTAGTTGAAATGCATGAAAACAAAGTTCCTATTGGAAGCAAATGATTTTATAAATATAAATTTAAAGCAGATGGTAGCATTGAAAAATATAAGGCAAGATTAGTTGAAAAAGGATATTCACAAAAGGAGGAAATTGATTATGAACATACTTTTTCACCAGTAGCTAAATTGAATACAATTAGAGTACAAATTTCCTTAGCTACAAAACATAATTGGAAAATACATGAGTTAGATGTCAAATCTTCTTTTCTCAATGGTGATTTAAAAGAAGAGGTTTGTTTGGTTCAACTTGAAGGGTTTGTCAAGCAGGGACAAGAGCATCTAGTCTACAGGTTAAGAAAATCATTATATGGTTTGAAACAAGCACCGAGATCTTGGTATGTAAAGATATATACCTTATTTTATCATAATGGGTTTGTGAAAATAAAAAATGATCCTAACCTATATGTTAAGAAAGATGAAGAAGGAAATGTTGTTTTAATATCTTTATATGTGGATGATATCATTGTTACAGGAAGTGCATGCAAGTTAATTGAAGATATTAAAATTGAGTTGTCTCAATAATTTGAAATGAAAGATCTTGGGGAATTGGATTATTGTTTAGGAATTGAGGATTGGAGAGAGCTTGGTAAAACATTGATCACTCAAAGTAAATACACAAAATAAATTCTTAGAAAGTTCAACATGAGTGAACGCAAAGCTATGTCAACTCCCTTAGAACAAAATGTAAAGTTGTACAGTGAAGATGGATCTAAAGAGGCAGATGATACTTTATATTGTGAGTTAGTGGGAAGTCTGAACTACCTCACCACTACAAGGCTAGACATTGCATACTCAGTTAACATCCTTAGTCAGTTCATGGCTAAGCCTTCAGAGAGTCACTAGAAAGTTGCAAATAAAGTACTTTGTTACTTGAAAGGAACAATAAATTTTGGTATTATGTATACTGATGAATTTGATGTTGATCTAACAGGTTTTTCTGATTCCGATTGGGCAGGAAATCCTGATGATAGAATATCTACCTCAGGCTATGCATTTCATATAGGATTAGGGGTTGTATCGTGGAGTAGAAAGAAGCAACCTACTGTTTCTTTGTCGTCAATAGAATATGAGTATAAAGCCTTGACCAGTGCCACCTGTGAAGCTGTTTGGTTGCGGATAATTGTTGCAGATGTCAAAGAGGAGAAAAATGGTGCAACATACATCAACTGTGACAATACAAGTGCTATCAAATTGTCACACAATCCAATATATCACGCAAGATCAAAACACATAAAGCTACAACATCACTTTGTGAGAGAGAATATTTAATAAAACAAAATTGATTTGATATTTTGTAATACCAATGATAATGTGGCTCATATATTTACCAAACCTCTTGGTAAACTCAAGCTTGAAATTTTTAGAAGCAAGTTAGGTGTTGTATAAAATCCGTTTCTCCATTAAAGGGGGATGTTAGAATAATCTCGAAAAATCTATATTGTTAGAAACTTGTTCGAGAGTTTGTTTGACCAGTTTTTATTTTTAGATCATAAGTGCTTCTAGATCCACACTAGTAGGATTTTGTTCCTGGTTTTTCGATGAGCTCTACAAGTATAAATGTAACAATGTTTCTCTTCAATAATATGTGGTGATGAGCATATTTTCTCATGGTTTCTTGAGGATTGATATCTCACTTTGTAATTAACTAATCCACTCTCTAACCCTAATTGGGTCGGTCTAATTTTGCAGGTTTTGAGGAATTTTGGCCCTGAATCTAAATTGATTTTTTCTTGTGAATAACTATTCTTTAAATAAAATAAAAAGATCCATATAATTTCTATATTTTTATTGTCTACATGTTGTAATGAATCATAAATAAATTAAGACTGAGAATATATTGACAGTTCAAGGAGATGGTTGCAGGTATCGGGAGGGAACAAAGAACTAGTAAGAAAGGGTCATCCCCGTTTATATATGAAATGAAGTAGGCTAGGAGATAGGTCTCAGGATTTGTTTGAATTCTGGTTAGGATCATGAGTTTTTTTGCTGGTGTGGTATCTTTGTTTTCCATAGTGTTTTGGCATTCTTTATAACACTTTATATCAAGTTTAATTTTCTTAGCCTCTTCCAAGTTTAGAGCCAACTTAATTTTACCTTTAAGGCTAGTAAAGTATTAGTATACATTTCAATTTGCTATTCTGGTGAAGGGGAAGCTCCTTCCTAAAATTTGTTTAGCACTGCTGTAAATATTTTCTTAAAGTCCTTAACTTTTTATTTAGGACCTATGACTAAAGAAAACAATTTTACCGTTAGTGCAAGTGTAGTGGTTTTTTCCCCAAACTTATATATGAAAATAGTTTGAAATTCAATCCAACTATTAATGGATCCAACAGGTAAATTGTTATAACCCTAAATTGCACCACACATGCTTACCTGACATCAAGCCAACTCATATCCCTTCTTTGCCAAAACTCTGCTGAACAACTCTTTGAAAATCCTCTTGTGTCAAGGCCCACGTGCCCTAACCCATTACTTCACGCGTGTGCACGCTGGCTGACTCACTACAACCCGCGTGTACCTAACAAATCACGAAAAAAGGAAAGTTGCCGACGGATCAAAAAGCTATGGGTCAGTTAACTGAAACTCCTGGCCATGCATGGCTGAGGGTTCATCCAAAACCCTAGCTCCTTCTAGCCTATAAAAGAAGGGGTAGGGGTACCATTTGGAAGAGGAAAAAATATAGCGAAGAAACTCTGCCCATTTATGTAATCCATTGTCCCAACCCTTTATCCTTTCCTCATGCCAAAGGAGATTTAACACAAAGTAATTGGAGGACAGAAGAAGAGGAGCCCAGGATCAGGTTCAAGGAGCGGTGGCCGGTCTCAGCTTTATTGTAAGTTGATTCACTTTCAGTAATAAAAGAATACTTTTCCCTTCCCAATGCATGAATTGTCTATGGTTTGATTAATTTATGATTGATTTCTAACCCTTGAGTATAGAAGTAGTATGCATGCATAGTTGTTGTTTGTCTTGAGTGCAGGTTATCTGTGGAAGGAGCAACACAAGCAAGTAATTGAAGAGAAATGGAGGATCTACATCGAATGCCAGTAATAAGGTTAGTGGTCCTTTTCCATGCATTTACTGTGAAAGAGGGGTTTAAATCTTGGGTTGTAGGTAAAAAAGTAGTTTCTTTTCAGTCAAAATTTGCATGCAAGTCTGACCCTAGTTTGCTAGTCCGTAGGGTGTTTTTCCCAACAACATAAATTAAAATCAAAATACCAAGTAGAGGATGAATTCTCAAAGGTGTAAGGGAAAAAATGACAAACTACATCTTCAAATTGTACATTCATTAATCTAATGGAAAAAATAAATTCCTTGAAATGATCTTCGAGTAAGCAATATGTTTTAGGATCATGCTTTGGGAGAAATCGTTAAGGGAGTTTAGGTAAAGACAAGGAATGGCTAGCCAACCAAGGTTGATTAACCTTTTGATTATGTGCCTTGTTTTTAGGATCTAAGTTTACGAGTCTAAGTTTTCTTGATAGTCATAATATATATATTTTGGTGGATATGTGGTAGGACTAGCGGGAGTAGTAGGAATTAAACCAAAAGGATGTTGACTTTATTGAAAGGATAATTTCACTAAACCTTCTATTGTATGAACCATTGTATGTTTAGGAGTTGAGACTACAGTTGCAACAGTGTTCTATAACTTCTTCATTTGATACTGGGTATGGGAATGAATTAGTTTCATTTCCAGGATTATCCATAAGTTATGTTTTGAGATGTTTGTATTGAATAAATTATTTTCATTGAAGTCAAAGGTAAGTGAGTATTCACATATAAATATTCAAAGGAAATGTGACTCTAATAAATACAAAAGTGCATTGCCTAACTGTTCTACATTTTTTCCCTCCTCACCAAAATATGGCAACATAAATCCGCATGAAATCACAACTTTATGATATTTAAATTGCGTTTATGAATCCAGAAATGGATTCAACGTGTTGAAAAAAAACTAGAAAATTTGGATTATACAGATTTAACCACTCCAATATGCATATCTGTTAAGCCCTAATATTGGCTCATTACCCCTTAATTGGGGCATATTAGATTAGTAATGTTATTTTATTTATGTCGGATTTAGGCCATTAGTGGTAATTTAGATTAGTAATGCTATTTTATTTATGTCGGCTTTAGGCCATTAGTTGTAATTATACCTCCTAGTATCCTATATATACCAAGGAGACATTTTCATTTTGAATCATCTTGTACTGAACATTTAAGTGGGGTAAAAGGAGGTTGCCCCCTCGAAGAGGCTTATTATCTGAAATTATCTCTTTTTCAAGGCGTTGATTACTTTTCCTAAGGTTTTTCTATGCTATATTGATGTTTGGTTCTTAACATATGGTATCAGAGCTCATGATCTTGGGGTTTCACTGCTACATCTGAGACACCATGGAATTTTCACTATAACATTTTTTCTACAATGTTTCAGAAGGAACGACTTGGAGGGTATTTATAAGATGGATCAAGGTACGTTGGGTTAAAAATTAAGCTCCTGAGGCCTTATACTTTCGGAGATCCAGCCTATACAAGATAGGGTTCTGGAATCATCCTGAAATGAGTCATTGCATAAGTTTTTCTATAAAAACGTTTCTGTAATGTTTCAGACCCTGAAATCTAGAGGCCATTTATAGAAATTAGTAGTGTATCTTTGGTAAAAGGTTGAGATTTTGGGTCATCTTAAATTTGTAGATACACCCTGTGTAAGATAGGGTATCTGACTACCCTATTGATTAGTCTCAAGAATGTGTTCCAGGTAAAAAAATCATAACTTCTTCCTAGAGTATCCAAATTGCATGGGACTAGTTGCATTAGATTGTGTACAGTCTGTAGTATTTTGGGTACGAGTTTCATAATTTTATATCAATTATTTTGTGCAGGGCACATTATACAAGTGAGATCTCCTGGAAAGGCCAAAAATCGGCAAGTTGTGGGGAAGTTACCGTAAATTCCACTTGACACATCCAATTTTGATCAGACCTGTGGCATTGCAAAGAAGAAATATCAGAGAAATAGATAAGATAAATTTTCATTCCCAGAAGGGCCAAAAATTGGGAGATACAACAGAAGAAATATTTTCTAGCAGAACCACCTCAAAATCAAGGTTCAAAAGTGATACTTGGCCAACATGCCACCCAAAAAGGGAACTTCTACACCAAATAAGCCTCCAGAAAATC
>ML817854.1:30822-69052 GCA_009831015.1 Picea engelmannii | reverse complement strand
ATCTGCTGCAGCATCAATTCTCCATGAACCAATTCTCCAATAGATCTCTCCAGCTTGCCAACTTCTTGTTAACTTTCTTATTAACCCCTTCCATGAGTATTCTCATCAATATATAAGAGAGAATAGGTTAGTTGCTAGGATAAGAACGATCCCAATGAATCTGGAATGCCAGCTTTTGAACAATCATTCGAATAACAACTCAATCTTCTAGAAGATCCCCTTCTAGAAGGCTCGAGAATCTTATCTCTTTCCTTTGTAAAAAGATGTTTGCACCCTTTCAATGATTACAGAGCGAGAAGTTCGCACCCTGGTTGAATGCATCATGCGGGAATGTATCATTCTCACAGGAGAGTATATATGCAGCCTGCGAACTATCTTCAAAACATGATTTCTGGAAATAGATAAGAGCAACCCTTTTCAGGAAGGAGTCCTCTAATGAGGAGTTTGATTTTCTATTATCATGATACTATCATGACATCATCCCGATGACAAAAAATGTGGATAACACTAAGGCAAGGATGTCCTCTGTCACCATTGCTCTATGCAATTCAAGCATCAGTTCTCAACTATCAATTGGAAAACTCCCAAATTAATAAAGATCTTCATGGTCTAAGAATAGCACAAGGGGTGAAAGACATCAACCATGCACAATTCGTGGATGATACACTGCTACTGGGAGGAGCAAGCCCCATAATAGAAAAAAAGTTCAAGGAAGAATTGGATGCCTATGCAGCAGCCTCCGACAGTGAAATAAATCAGGCCAAAAGTAACATTTATGGCTGGAACATCACCCCAAATGAAATGCTGAGAATAACAAGAGTTCTAGGGATAGAGGGCCATACAAACTAGGAGGCCTTTAAGTACTTGGGAGTGCCAATATTTAAGTCTGCCCCTAGAGCCTCCCACTGGAGCCATCTTGCAGAAAAACTAAAGAATAAATTTACTGCTTGGGGGGCCAATTGGATGAACTTAGTAGGGAAGGCAGTCTTGATAAAGGCCGTGGTGTCTAGTATCCCCATCTTCTAATGCTAGCTACTGTTAGCACCAACCACAATCATCCAAAAAATTGAGGCTTTTTAGAGACGATTCTTGTGGGAAGGAGGAAGGCAGGAAAAGAAAAAGATGCACCTGATTAGCTAGGAAAAAACCACAAAACCCTTCATGGAATGAGGTCTCAATTTTAAAAATACAAGGATCCAAAATCTGGCCTTAGGGGCAAAGCTTCTCTGGAAAATGATCACTGGCAAAACCACTTGGAGTAAGATCGCTCTATGGAGGAAATACTTTCGAGGTTCTCGGGACAGAAGCTTAGAACTCCCATGTAAGGAGTTGAAAATCTCCCCTATATTCTCTCTATGCAAAAAGGTGCTCCCTCACTTCACCCCTCATCTAACCTGGGTGCCGAAAAATGGTAGGAAAATAAGAATCTAGACAGACTCAATAATGGGCGACCCACCGCTAGATCAATGCCAGGAACTACACGGCCTCAAAAGCTGGATGGACAGTCAAAACATCTTAACACTCTCAGACATTTTAGTATGGGGAGAAGAAAGGCCCCACCTCTGGCAAGGGTGGGCTGTCCCAAACAGACCAGCTATTCTAGACAGTCAATGGGATGTTCTTAAGAAGTGTCTTCAAGGGAAAGCCCTGCTAAAAAATATAGGTAAAGATGAAATAGGATGGGGCAGGAGTGCTCGGGCTTACACCACAACAGAGGGTTACCATCTCTTCAACTCCGTCCCCACTGCTATGCCAAATCCAACTCTTTGGAAAGCAATCTAGAATTTTCGCTCCCTCCCAAAAATTGACCTCTTCATTTGGACCCTGGCGCATAAGAGTATCCTAACAAGGGAGAACCTCAGAAGAAGGGGCTGGGAAGGACCCTTTAGATGCCCTCTCTGCCTCCATGAGGAAGAAACAACTGACCATCTTCTCCTAAACTGCAACTATATAAAAGAATTCTGGATGAAGGTTACAGGATCCCAACCAGCAATCAATTTCCCACCTGATGTAATAGGTCTACTCCTCCAATGGGAATCCTTGTTCCCCTTTGCCGACAAGAAAAGAAACCAAACTCTCTTGATATGGGGATTACTACCAAAGTTTGTCCTATGGAATCTCTGGTTAGAGAGGAATCACAGAATCTTCAAAGAAAGTCAATTGAGTGAAGTTAGAATTGCCACTAAAATTCAAGCTATGCTGGGGGAATCAGCTGCTCACCTTTGCTCCACAGTAAAGCTACACAAGTTGGACGAAGAACAAGGGATTTGGATAGCCCAGTTCAATATACCAGGATAAGAAAGAAAAAAGAGAAGTGATCCAATCCAAGAAAGCTGGGAGATCAGAAAAAGCGGGAATGAATTTGCAAAATGGAAAAGTAATATTAAAATGCCTATCCTCTTCTTTGATGGGGCCTCGAAAGGAAACCCAAGCCAGGCTGGAGGAGGGGGCATCATCGAAAATCCTAAAGGGGACATAATAACACAATTTTCTATTGGACTCGGTATAGAGTCCAATAACAGAGCTGAGGCATTGGCTCTCTGGCAAGGTCTGCACTAGGCAATTAAACTCAGAACCCAGGACTTGACAATCATAGGCGATTCCAGAATCATAATACAGGCCATGATAAAAAAAATCCACAACTCAAAGCACTAAGCTCAACAATCTCCTTGATAAAATCCGCCTCCTCTTAAGGAATTTGAACTCCTATCAATTCTTTCACGTGCTAAGGGACCTCAACCGAATGGCTGATAAGGAAGCCAACAAAGGCGTGTTATTGGAGGCTGGGGTGCTGTCAGTAAATGGAATCATGAATAATGTGGAGATCCTATGAACCCACGCCGCACTCTTGCACTCTTCCAAATGCTAGATCATGAAAAAATCCCTTAGAGTTTGGGGAGAAGGAACCGTCCGGAGAGCTCCTGTCAGAAATTACAAATGTCTGAAATTTGCTAGAAAGGAATCCAAAGTGCAGGAGAGAAGTAACATATGATGAAACAATGTTGTATCAAGCTGAATCACAGGGCTGTAACTCACGCTGAAGCACATTGCTGGAATAGATGCTGAAACACAGTGCTGGAACAATTGCCGAAACTCAGTGCTGGAACAGATGCTGAAACACAATGCTGTAACAGAGATGGAACACAGATGTTGGAACACAGATGCTAAAACACAGTGCTGAAACAGAGCTGGAACAAATGCTGAAACACAATGCTGTAACAGAGCTGAACACAGTGCTGAAACAGAGCTGGAACACAGATGCTGAAACATAGATGTTGGAACACAGATGCTGGAACACAGATGCTGAAACACAGTGCTGAAACAGAGCTGGAACACAGATGCTGGAACACAGTGCTGAAACAGAGCTGGAACTTATGCTGAAACACAGTGCTGTAAAAGCTGAAACACAGTGCTGTCACATATGCTACCATATGCTGAAACACCGCTGTAACAACTGCCGAAACAGTGCTGAGTCATACACTGAAACAATGCTGAGACTTATGCTGAAATAGTGATTGGAGATTCGACAATTAAATTTAGAATACGTACAGGAACTAGGTCAGCTCACAAGTCTACAGTTTAGAAGTAGATGGATCTGAAAGAAAGGCCCGAACACATTCGAGGACATTTGTATTTTGATCTGTAGGCCTGAAGAATCTCGGGGCCATTTTGTAACTGAATCTGTGGCTTTGCCACCCCTCTAATATAAACTATAACCGTTTTCGTCCCAAAAAAAAAACATAAATTCTATTTTTACTTACAGTTAGAAAAAACCCTAAGTCTTTTTGTATGAACAAATAAACCCTAGTAGAGAAATACAGTTCCTATGAACATTTCAATTTGCAAGAGAAAGATTTTTCATTTATATATATTTATATATATAACATAGACATACATGGAAGCATTAAAATATTAAACCCTTGTTGAGTGTAAGGGAACGACTGCATACAAAACAAAACCCTCATAAGATATTAAACCCTCAATCATTTTTAGAGAAAACGATGCTCATGGATGTCCTGGAAAATATTTTTGAATGGAAATAAAGCTTAGTGGTTAAGAGTAAACCCATACAAAATATGGACCTAGGGTTTTAAAAGTCAAAGTAATGAAAATGTATTGTCTTGGAAAAGTTAATTCAACCCTGTAGCGGTGAACTAAATAAGGTTAACCTGACGCATTTGTACATTCAAGCCTGTGACTGTAAACACAGATACAAAGAACAAATACTTTTTTACCTTTGAAGTAATGAAATATTTAGTAGGTTTTGTTGCTTTACTAAATGGCTTCTCTTCCTTGGTGTCGGTGAAGGCATCGACGTGGGTATAGCCATTGTTTCAATTTGTAAAAGGACTAATCCATGGTAGTTTCCTGCAAAAGAATGTACTTGCAACAAAGGATAATAGTTAAACACCATAATGATTATTGTAGACAATATAAATCACGTTAATAAACTATAAAAATACTTATTACCTTTAGCAGGTTATCCAATTAACACAGTATGTTCATCTTATTTGGGGTTTCTCTACATAGATAACAAGGTAATGTTAATACTCTTATACAATATAAATAATCTATGAGGATTATTATTAGGGTAATGAACCTCGGTGAACAAAATCTTACCTTTATGACCTTGTTATGACGAGGCTGGGTGATATAGCCAAACCTTCTAAATCCTTAAGCCTGGGTGAAAACATCAAAGTTATTTCTCTGTAAAAGAAACAAGATATAGTATGAATGATATGGAACAATCCAGAGCGGAATGAAATAAGTATTAAAACGTAAATCTAATACACTTCTTTAAAAACCAAAATCTAATACAATTCTTTAAAAACCAAAATCCAAACCTCCGAATATTCCGTGAAAACTCCATCAGATACTTTTGCAAATCTGTGTTGTTTACCAGGGTCATAATAGAAAACGTAATTGAGCTCTAAGTTTTCCTCCAACTCAAATTCGTAAGGAATATGGTAGAACAAGCCCGCTTTTCCAAGTTAAGCTAGTAGCTTGTACTAGGAGTAGTTGCTAGTAGTAATGGCACCAACCCAGTAGTTGCTAGTAGTAATGGCACCAACCCAGCCGTTGTCATCTCGAGTTAACTCAGTGTCCATGTTATTGGTATGAGTGAGTTAAGTGTTGGAATACTCAGAGGGGGATAATACATAAACTTCAACTTTATCATCAATGTATTATCAATATATCATGAGAATATAAACATAGGCAACATCACATCAACATATCATCAAGTATAAAGTACATCAGAGTTTACATGGAAACCAATATGGGAGAAAACTACATAATGTTTCTTATATATCAAAGAATACATTCATTTGAAGCACCAACTTCTCAATTCTCCAATACCAACTCGAAGAAGGCACCAAACCACTATTTACAGGCTCCAACCTGAAGGAAACTATCCACTTTTCTTTCCCTGAGGATACAATCCTCTTTTCTTTCCCCATCCTGCCACCCTGAAATATAAGTGTAGACCAACTCTCACTACCACAATCACTCCCACTGTGACTGTCACTCCCACTATCACTACAATTGTCACTAACTGTCACATCAACGTGTGACTGTCAACCTATCACTGTATCCAACACTTTTCACTAATCATCTTGAATGATACTCAACCATATCCTCTCATTTGGTCATATACCAATGACACCTCTCAACTAGATGTCCAACATCACCAACACATGCCTCTCTCAATTATTTGCCAAGATCACCAACATGCCATCACAAGATATGTGTCTCAACAATGTACCAATGCATGTACTAAACTATCAGCCTATATCATACCAAGCATCACCAGTTTACCATAACCTATATGATAACATGTACCAAACTTGTACCAACTCATGTACCAAACCTATACCAAATCATGCATCAATCATGTACCAAAACCTATACCATAACATGTACCAAACCTATACCAAATCATGCATCAACCAAAACCCGTGCCATACCATGTGCCAAGACCATATTATGCATCAACTATGTATCTCACTACGCATCAATGTCACCTAGTAATGTCTCATACATATACCAAAAATGTATCTCAAACAATGTGCCAAGTATCCAAGATTCTCCTCAAACCATGTGTCTCAACCATATATCAAATCACTCATGATATGTCTCAATCATTCCATACACCATGTACCATAATATATCATCAATGAAGTGTCTCAACAAAGTACCAAGCAACCAAGATCATATACCAAGTATATACATCAACCATACAACTAATATGTTCCTCAAGCATGTGCCATTGCCTCAACAATATACCAAAGACTTTCCTTAAACATGCACCATAACATCATCAACATGTAACTCTCAAAACATCCATATAAAAATACCTCTAAATATGTAAAATACTTGGTGTATGTGATCACATACCTACATACCTTCATCAACTTCAACAACAAGAGAATAAGATCTTTATCAAACTTTATCGTAGTCTCATCGGACTAGTTTTCAGATTAGTCAGAAACCCTTACTTTCAATAATCATAACTCAATATGTGTAATGAATACAGGTCTCAAACTTGTACCCAATATTATTCAATATCTTCTCTGCAATACCTCCAAGTTTCATTGTTTGGAACATCCCATAAAATGAGTTATATAAAAAATGGGAGACCTTGTTGAATTTTGTCTTATTCTAGAGAGCGAACTCGTAGAGCATGCCACACGTAGAATATTTTATATATTGAAATGAAAATAATACAAAACATATGATGGAATTTACTCTATCCAATGCATTTGGTATCACTGAATTTGTATCCTCCATGAAGAAGTTATTAATGTTTTATCCAGAACACTTGTTTGAGACTAGTTTCAAAACTACCCAAAACATTTCTACCACGTGTACCTTGATATGTCTTGTAAATATCCTCCAAGTTTCAATGTCAGAATAATTCTATAAACAAATTTATAGTAAAAATGGTAAGATGACCTGTAAATAACATATCTTAGAACACATTGTCACAAGACTTCATCCTCCCTTGGATTTTTTCCCTTCTTCACTTCATATTCCATCTGAAGAAATCCTTGGTTACATCATATAAGAATAATTTACTCACATATAATATATTCAATAGAATGTCTGTGAATGTTCTTATGAGTGACTTCTTGAGGTGTGTATATGCTTTTTCTAAGTAACCTCTTTCCTTAACTTTAGAGATTTTTGAACTTTCTTGTTACAACCAATTTAACTTTTCATTAATGACTTGCAACCAATTAGGGGTTTCTTAACCCATATTTGGGGCTTCTATAGAGGATTCTTAACCCATTTTTGGGGCTTCCAACTTCATGACCTCATAACTCCTCAACCATGAGGAACTACGTGACATTCCACCTACTGTTGGAAACGACATGATGATAACTATCCATATACTAGTGTGTTACCTGAATTTTCCCTATCCTTCATGTCCATATTCCTCAACCAACTTTTGTTCCCATAAACACACCTCTAGTGATTCATGTCGACTTCATAAAATACACCCATCACATCTCCTGACATCAATCATTCTTGTTGACATCAATGCAAACTGACTCACCATCAAGCTCAACCACATCTCTAAGGATTTCATACTTCTCTAAGGGTTGACATCAATCTCCAACAATTGACATCAATGAATACCAATTCTCCAAACCAACTATCTGACATTAATGAGTACAAATTGTATTTGATATGACTAGTTAGTGTTTGAAAAGTCATTTAATGAAAAATTGTGGTCATAAAGAAGAACCAAAGTTTGTGTATTCTAAGTGTGATTTTGATCCCACCAAATCGTTATTATGAACCAAAAATCAATAATATATATCTGGTGAATAGTAAATCCTAAGAATATGAAACGAGGACTAAAGTATTCCGAGTAGAAATTAATAATATTGAAGATCCTTTAATATTGTAAGGGTAGTAGGATTGAGACGCATGTGGTTATAGACCATTCAACATTAACGATTAATGTTAGAATTCAAAAAGAATAGTATAGTAATTCAATAAAGATAATGAACTAGTTTACCTCTTGAAAACAATGGTTGCAAGAGTACATTGATGAACAATGATAGGAAAACAAAAATGAGATAATTAAAGAGTAGTATGGGTCATAATATAAATTAATACAAGATGAGAAACAATGATGATGAGGATATTAATTAGAGCTCAACACTAACTATTAATTTGGTCAAAATAAAAATAAAAATTGGGTGTTGGTGATGTTACACATGGTATCGGAGAGCAAGGTTCAAACACATTGGACTTATGGGATCACAACAAACAAACAAACATCATTGTGTTTACAAATATATTAGATGCATAACTATTGAAAAACTAAAAAAATGGAAATATTAACATTAAATATGTTGTTCACTTATAAGAAATAAAAATCATATATTATGGATGAAGAAACAAGAAAAACAACACCAAGTGGACTAGAAATGTATGTGAAATTGAGAAATGAGAAACCTTAGGTCAGCTCTCTAGGATTGCTTTAAACTATGAGGAGTATACGAGTAGAATTACAAAGTATTAAAAAAGATAACGAAAAGTTGTTGAAGTCTAGTTAGGAGTAAGAGGAACTAAATGACATCCTACTTAAGAACATGAATTCGAGATAAAATAGAATAAAAATGTAGGACATACCTCTAGAAAGTATAATAAAGAAGTCTCCAATGACAAATCTCATAAACGAAAGGAACACCCAATATTTAAGGATAAAATAGAATTGTTGATATGGATTTAGGAGTGAAATGAACTGATTAACATACTTAATACAATAAGCACATAGATAGGAAGAATAACACAAATATCCAGTGAACAATATCTTCTATTAAATAATGAAATAGGATGAAATTGTAAAACTACAGAACTGAAACTTGCTCGAATGGTGGTAGCTATCTCTGAGAAGAGATGTGGCTGCTATGCACATCCGTATGCGGATAATGGATTCCAATGAGGCTCTAGAGGGCCTTTGCATATTACTCATGAATGCCAAAACCCTAGGCATCCAAAATCCTAACCCTACAAGGTGAAACGCCAAAAGTCATGCGAGCCCTATGGGTAAGTTGGTGTAATTTGGTACCTCAACTTCCTAGGGTTGTAACTTTTGCATACGCCCTTTGTTTTAGGTGCGTGATATCCCATTGGAAAGGTATTTGAGAGAGATACACATTTTGTCATCAGAATCTGACTCTATCTATAATCTAACTATGGCGAGTCAATACAACAACGTTAAGGGCCCCAAAACAGCCCTGGAAGTACAACAAGATGTGTTGACATGAAAACATACAAAATAATCCAATTGGATTAGGCGAGAGGCCACCTGTATCCACTTGGAGAATGTGTGAGGCTTCAGGCAACCCCAGAAGTGTAGAACTCACAATTATAAAGCAGTACAAGAAAGATGTGTTGAATCAATACGACCACGAGGAGCCAGTTGGAATAGGTGGGTGGCCACCAATATCCACCTAGATCAATCCTCCCCCCTTAGTAAGAAATGGTATCCATTGCGTTGAGTTCCTCCATCAGGTGAGGAAACATTTGTTGAATTTGGTCCTAGGTGAGCCACTTTCCTTCGTGTAGGAGTTTCCCTGCCTTGAAAACCCAATAAAGATGGATCTACTATTGGTGAGTGCCTTTGACCTACAGTCAGGATTGAGCTATGTTGGTGTCATTTTTTTGGCGATATTAGAGGTGTCCAATAATGGTGGAAAATATGGCAAGGAGGTCCACATTGAATACTAGATGAAGACCAAAGAAAGGTGGAGTGTTGAGCTCAAAAACATTGCTACCCACAACCTTGGTGATAGTGTAAGGCCCATAACCTGAAACGCTCCTTCTGCAAATGTAACCATAATTTTTCGCCAACCTGAAACTGGTGTGGTACCCTGTGTTTATCATGGCACTGTTTGTACTTAGCATTGGATTTATGCAAAATCTCCTCGACCTGTTGGCGGATGTGATGAATCTGCTCAATGAATCTAGTGGCTTTGTCGATCAGAGAATGATCAGGGGAAGAGTATGTATGTGCAGTGGCAAGAGGAAGTGAAACATTAATGGGTCCCAAGGTTGGAATCCTAGACCCACCTGAAATGGGCTATGGATGGTGGAACTATGGAGAGCCTTGTTGTAACTATGTTGGACATATGGGAGAATCTCGTCCCATGTACATGGATACTTTTAATTGTACATGCACAGGATGTGCACAATCATCCGATTGATGGCCTTAGTCTGGCCATCGGTTTGGGGGTGGAAAGAAGTGGATTTTGTGAGCTTGGTGTGCAATAAAGACCAGAGACTCGACTAAAAGTTGCTGAGGAACCTATTGTATCGGTCGGAGATGATGGTCTGTGTTATCCCAAATTGAACCCAAACTTGTTTGAAGAAGAGCTTATAAGTATCTGCCACTATGACATTCTTCTTACAGGCTGTGAGGATGACCATCTTTGAAAACCAATCAACGACCACAAAAACATAGTCATTTTCATGCTTGGTGGAAGGAAAAAAGACATGTAATCCATGGATATAGATTCCAATGGCTTCTCAGGAATAGGAAGAGGGGTGTATATGCCTTGCTTCTTGATGGTTGGCTAGGAAATGGTGCAGTAAGTGCAAGATATGATATACTTGCTGACGTCCTGTCGAAGTTTTGGCCAATAAAAATGTTTGTGAAGAACAACCACAATTTTCTCTATGCAAAATGTCCTGCCACCCGACTTTAGTGGGATTCCCAAATAATCTTTGCATGCTCGCTTGTAGGAACACATAGATGACCCAGGGGGCATAAGAATCTATCTTGAATGTTAAAATCATTGACATTGGTGTCTGCACCCAAGAGCTTATATGTGGTGGAGAAGTTCAGATATTGTTCGTAAATTTGGGGCCAGTCCGATGTTTCATATCCACAAGAATGGAGCATAGTGATAAGTGCAGCGAAAGGAGGCCGACTGATCTAGTCGACGAGATTGGAGATAATTGTCTTATACTTGATGTTGAGATGGAACTGCTGCAGGTAGGTGGACCACTTCTGATTACGGTCATTCTTCAATTTCCCCTGTGTCTGGATGAGCTGCAGAGGCTTGTGATCAATGTGTATGATCGTCTCTGTCCCCCGAATGTAATGTTTCCATTGACAACATACTTGTACAATGGAATACATTTTCTTGTCACAGGTGGGGTATTTCTGGATAGTATCCGAGAGTGTCTCACTATGGTATGCCACCGGATGCTCGTGTTGAGTGAGAACTATGACCACAACATAGTCATATGGAGATCAAGCAAGGAGAGTACTGGAACTGAGCACAAATGATGTTTTATATATTCGAATTCTTGTTGCTTCTCCTTCCCCCACATGAACTTGGCCCTACCACCGTCCTTGGTCATCTGGCTGAGGGCCCATGCAATATGGGATAATCCCAACATGAACCGTTGGTAAAAATTGGCAAGTCCCAAGTGTTGGTTCTAGAAGTCACCTCTGGATTATAGCAGAGGTAAGCCCAGTACTCATCAATTTCTATGTCACAATGAATAAATTTATGGGGGTTCTAATGGATACAGACTTAGGATAATGTCGCTTTAACTTAGAAAACTGGACCAAGATGCATGAGCAGGTGAGGTCTTGATCTAACTTCAGTTAGTAAGTTATGGTATAGTGGTCAGTAGGAGGAAGAACTTGAGAAATATATGAAGGCCTGCTATGGAAATCTGGTGTTCCAACAACCAAGGGGGAAAAACTCAGAAGAAAAGATCCTCTTGTCTCATAGCTTCAAGAAACCAAAAACGTTACTACAACACTGCAATCAAACATACATTACAAAACAGTCACAACAACTCGACTGGATCATAAATGCCTAAGCTTTCAGTATCAGAGGAAAAAGAGACGAGAAAGAAGGATGATTGTTATTAAACAGGAAGTCTCAAATGCCATACATAACTAGAGAACAGAGTCTTTACTAAATCTTTACAATTGGGAGACAGATGCCGGGAGGTGAGAGGTGAAAGAGGAAAGGAGATACGACATGGAGGTAAGTGGAAGACACATGGTAGGAGGTAAGAGGGTGAGGTACGAAGGTGGGACAATGAGTGGAGGATAGGTGTGCAGTAGTGAAAGGTGGAGGGGAGCGGGAGATGCGACGGGAAAAGGAGAGAGACAGAGTGGGGGATAGGTGTTGGCAAGATACGAGGGTTGTACGCGGAGGTGGTAAGTGGTCTACTTGGAGGGGGGAGGCAGTGGTAAGCAGTTTTGAGCCGCAGTGGGGTGGGGGTCCGAGTTCATGAGGAG
The DNA here is from genome assembly GCA_009831015.1 of Picea engelmannii. Taxonomy (NCBI): domain Eukaryota; kingdom Viridiplantae; phylum Streptophyta; class Pinopsida; order Pinales; family Pinaceae; genus Picea; species Picea engelmannii. Next base: position 56,769 of record ML817854.1, on the reverse strand, counting down.
GGACCACGTTAGTGAAGGGGGGGCATGCTAAAAAACCACCAGCTTGGACCACACCCCCCTCATTAAAGGTAGAATGTCGGGGGAATTCTGATATGGATCCTATGTCGTAGATCTGAGCGCGCATATCCTAGTTGCCCAGATCTACGCACACCTTAGCAAAATGCGTCTGGGCACCAAAAACTTATGATAAGGCCATTTTGTGGGTTTTTGCCCGCTTCTTGTCACTTTTTCGCCATGGTGTTCATTCCTAAGGGAAAAACACCCCTTTACAAACATGTGTGATAACATTAGGCTCCATGGGGGATGGCATGCAATCTGTGAGATGCCAAGAACTCACAAATTTAATCGCCTTAGTATTGGGTTGTGGAGTGAGCCTTTCAAAAACAGAATTAAAATGACATTTACAATGGTATGAAGGAGAGATTCGTGACTCAAACAAATAAACTTTTCAAAAAATGCCCGTTGATAGGACCACCAAAAAATTCATCACCCTCCAAATTCTACAACCTGTAAGTATTGTTTGAAAATACCTCAGAAACCTTTAAGGGTCCAATCCAGAGGGCTTCAAATTTACCATGCTTGTCCTTGTCTTGTTTGGGTGCATCCCATTTGAGAACCAGATCTCCTAGCTGGAAATCCTCCTTTCTTACTTTCCTGTCAAAGGCATGCTTGATTTTCTGTTGATGTTCAAGCACCTTGTCCATCATATTCTCTCTAGTCTGTTGCACCTCTACTAGTTGTTGTATTCTCCTGATCATATTATTAGGCTCTCCTTGACAATCCTGAAACAATTTTGTGACAGGAAGGGAAATATGGGAAGGAAATATGGCCTCAAATCCATACACAAGATGAAAAGGGGAGATACCCAGAGTCCTCTTTGTTTTCACTCTATCATCCCACAGAGAAAACTTGAGCTTTGAATCCCATGTGTTCTTGTTGTCCTCTAACATTCTTTTGATAATCTTCTTAAGGCTTTTGTTAGAGGACTCTACTAGTCCATTTCCTTGGGGATAGTAGGGGTTAGAGTGAATCAATGAAATTATGAACTTCTCAAAAAATTTGATCAATGGTTCAACTTTGAATGATGCAACATTATCAGTGATGATTCTGGTCGGACAACCAAACCTTGCCATAATATATTCAAGAAAACCAATGATTACTTTGTGAGAAGCACTCCTATTGGGGATAACTTCTATCCATTTGGTGAAGTAATATGTTGTGGTTAATATCCATCTATGTTGACCACTTGAAGAAGAATCAATTTCCCCAATGAAGTCCAGGCCCCACTGCTGAAAGGGTCCTGAAGCTACCACATGATTCAACGACAAAGACTTGAGTTGTTGCTTCCCAGAGAATTTTTGACATTTGATACAGGCCCTGATTTTTGCACAGACATCAGTGAACAGGCCAGACCAATAGTACCCACCCCTGAGAATTTTATAGGTCATAGTTCTCTAGATGTGATTTCCCCCACATAGTCTGTCATGAAAATCAAACATAATCTTTTGGGCCTCCTTTGGGTCTAAACATCTCAAAAGAACTCCTAGAGGGTATTTCCAATACAAGACCTGATTAATAAGGAAATATCTAACTGCTTTGAGATTTAAATATATTTCCTTGCTCTTCCCCATTCCATCTAGAGGTCACAACTCCTGCAGAGAAAATACAATATCTTTGTACCAGATGCATTCCACCAATGGAGGGTTTTATTGAGGATTTCGATCAGGCAACTCAGCTTGCTGATTTTCTGACCAAGTGTTGATGAAGTTAATCCCTAAATCATTATAATTAGATTCAGCCAGTAGCTTGGCTAAACCTTAGCCTTTAATGAGCTTGGTGGTTTATTTCCAGATCAAAATCAACAATTTTGGAAATCCACTTACTCCTTCTCCCATCTATGTCAGGCTAGGTAAGAATGCCCTTCACAAAAGTTGAAGGGACATATGCAATGAATTTTGAGTGTAGAACATAGACTATGAAATCTTTGAGATATTTCACCAAGGCATAGTCCTATTTCTACATGATGTCATATTTGATCTCAACATCCCTCAGTACTCTGCTAAAAAATGAAATAAGCTACTCCAACCCCTCAACATTTTTCTGCAATAAAACAACTGCTACTGTGTCAAATAAGGCCAAGGAAAAAAATAGAAAATATTTGGAATAATTGAGACTGATAAGAACAGGTGCCTCAATCAATGCCTTCTTGATTTGAATGAAGTAATATCTAGACTCAACAGTCCATTTTACTTTGTTTCCCTTCTTGAGCATGACTGTGATATGCTTCACTAATTCAACAAAATTCGAAACAAACCTTCTGAGAAAATTAATTTTTTTCAAAAAGTACTGGACCTCCTTCTTAGATCAGGGAAGTGGCAAGGTTTGAATAGCCTCCACCCTACTTGAATCAATTTTGACCCCCTCATTTGACACTATGTTCCCCAACAATTTTCCCTCTTGCATGGAAAATGATGAATTTTTGGCATTAAGGGAGAGACCAAACCTTCTGCATTTCAGGAATACCCTTCTCAGATGTTGGTAGTGTTCTTTATCAGATTTGGAAAAAATTGTAATGTCATCCAGGTAGATGACTACAAATTTATCCGTTTCTCCAATGAATGCGATGTCCATAGCTCACTGAAAGTTTGCTCCTACGTTCATTAATCCAAAGGGAATTTTTGCATACATGAATGTGCCCCAAGGAGTGGTGAAGGATGTCTTTTATCTGTCTTCAGGTAGGACAAAGATTTGATTGTAGCCAAAAAATCCATCAATCATGGAATTCTTATATGCACCTATCACCCTCTGCAATATGTGTTCCATTTTTGGCAAAGGGTAATTGTCCTTCTTACAGGTCCTATTCAGGTTCCTGAAGTCAACACACAGTTTGATTTCTCCATTCTTCTTTCTTACTAGGACCAGGTTGGCTACCCATTCAAAATATCTCAAAGGGACAATGATTTGGGCATCCAAAAACTTCTTTACCTCCCTTTCCATAATAGGAATCAACATAAGATTTATTTGTCTTTATTTCTACCTAAATGATTTGGCCTCCTCCTTCAATGGGATCTTATGCTCAACGACACATGTGTTATATGTTCTAAGGTATTCATAGGTCCAGGAAAACACATCAACACATTCCCTTAATAGCTCAGCATAATCATCCCTTTGTTCCCTTGGTAGGTTGCTTGACAACTTGACTAATTTTGGATCCTTCTCTATGCCAATATTGCACTCAGCTACATCAACATCATCATCTGAGACTTTACCCTTTACCGCCACATCATTTCTGTCAAATAATATTTCCAAAGGAACCAGTCCCTTTGGGATATGATTGTTGGGAAACTGAACAATATGATGATTAGCAATTTTGTTAAGGAAAACATCAACATGAGGATTCATTTCAGAATCAGGATCTTGATCAATGTGTAATGCGGAAAATTCATCAATAGTCTCCATGAATATTTTGATTTCCATATCATCCTCAAACACTTTCCAATGCTTGACATTGTCAGGTATAGAGGGTTTGTATTTTACTTCTACATCATACCCGAGCGTAAGTTGCAGAGGGAATCTGAAATTACTTGCTGAGACATCCAAAGAATCAACCATGGAATTCTCCTCTCTTGGATCAAATGAAATGTTGAAAGCTCATAAAAGATTGTCAACTGGATCCCAGACTTCATTTCTATAACTTCTGAGCTAAGGGTGCTTGGCTTGATCAATATTTTTTATCTCATGGACAATTAACTCAACATCCCCAAACACACTAATATCTCTTCAATCCCCATATCTTTTGCATCTCTCAAACCCAATACAAGAGATTCATATTCTGCCACATTGTTGGTAGCCTCAAATTCTAACCTGTAGGATAGAGAAATGATTTCTTGAGCAGGTGAAACAAAGACCACTCCAACGCCAAAACCTTCTCTAGAAGAGGCTCCATCAAAGAACATTTTCCAAACAGAGGTGATAGGAGGAGAATCTTCACAGAGAGTAAGGAACTGCCTTATGATTTCAAGAGGAGGTTTAGGAGAATCAGTAAGCTGCAATAAGCTATATCCCAAATCATTTTAGAGGGAACAAATATGATGGTTAGTGGGGTCTGCTTCATCATTAATAATGTAGGCCAATGGAGATTCCCTGTAGAGTCTTCTATGTCCCCCCCCAAACACAAGAATGGTAGCATATGTGAGGTCCATCTGGTCCATCTGCAGGGTTCCTCCTAGCCTTTTTATCCAAGATCTTGATAGGAGCATGCAAAAATTGGGTGAATATCAACCACCATGATATTCATGACCACACTTTTCATGGACATATGAAACAAGGTCACAATCAGATATTTGATGACCCCAAGACATTGCACTCTCCTTTAATCAAAATAATATAAATCATGATAAGATTTTGTGATTTCTAATCCAAGTTCTTCCATGAAAAATTTGGGCATGAGGTTATGAGATGCCCCTGAGTCCATCAAACAATTATGTAGCACCTTTTCATGTATGTTCAAAGATGTATAGAAGGGAGGGGATGAGTCATCTCTATCTTCTATCATAGGACCTAAGATGACTGCTAGAATTTCATCTTGGAGGTTCACTGAGTCCGTGGAATCACAAGATGGATCGGGCTGTAATAACTTAGAGAGGGTTTTTTTGAAATCTCCGTGCTTGACTAGCTCTGAAAGGGGATTAGGGATCCGAATCTTTTGAATTTCATTCTCAAAGTAAAATAGGAGGAGGGCTTCAAAATTTTTGTTACTTCTGAGAGATGACCTTTGGTTGTTGCTGAGGGGTTCTATGATTTATTTTCCTTGTTGCTGCTTGCTACGTCTTTAATAGGATTGTCTAATTTGGAAGGATGATTAGGAATATCAGACTTCACCTCCTTCTTCTTGGACCTGAGGTTATATTTATTGGGACTATTATTGGTTTCCTCCCCTTTACTCAACTCATTTATTTGGTTGTCCATGAGGGATTCTTCATATGCAGACTGAGCTGAATGGGGAAATGGGGAGGTGTCTCCAAGACAATGGATTTAAGTATGAATCTCTTCCTCCTCTCCTTCTTCATCAATGACTAAGTTATTCTGGAGAGGGGTTTGGATTTTCTGATAATCCCTATCTCTGTTTTGAGTCTCTCTTGGAAGTATCTGAGGGGTATTATTTGGTATTCTAAAGTTACCTTGGCTATCAACATTTTGGGAACTCTTATAACCTTGCTTCCCTTCAAATTTCATCTTCTCCATTTCTGCAGAAAGAGATTTCACCAAATCGGTCAATTCATCTACTTAAGGGTCGGATGTAGAGGAACTAGAGGTTCAAGCTTCAGATCTTCCCCTTCCTCTGTCTCTATCAGCTTTATTCCTAAGTCTGTCTACTGCCAACACATTGGACTCTACTTCCAGGGACGCATCTTGCATATGATCCAAGGAAGTATCTCTTCTCTCTCTTAATAGGAGGCAAAAATCAAGGTCAAAATCACTAGCATAAGTAATTTTAGCAGAGGATTTTGTAGGCTTTATCTCAGTAGGGATCTTATTATACATTTTGTTGAATCTTTTAGAGAAATCAGAGATATATTCTCCCTCTTTTCTATTTAGGGACCCGGACTTTGTGATATAATACATGAAGTCTTTTTAATCCCCCCATTTCCTCAAGAAGACATCATCTAAAGCCTTAATCCCAACAATGGATCTAGGGGTCAACCCCCAAAACCATTTCTTAGCCTCACCATCAAGGCTCTGGACAAAGACTCTCATCCATACATCCTCTCTTTCAATATTTAGATTGTCCACATAACTGTAGAATGCAAGAATGTGTTCTTCAGAAGTTATGTCTTCTTCTCCAGTGAATTTGGGCATGTATTTTAGGTAATCTCTAGTGGGGAGAGGATTCATGGGCTAGGGTAAAACCAGAGGGGCATATCTAGCAGCCACTATGGAATCGATTCTATTTCCAGGGGGATTAGCACCTACTATAGGGATGATAGGTGGAGGAGAAATAGGAGGATATGGAGTTTAGACAGGGGAGACTGGAACTGAACTTACGGGAGGAAAGGGAAACAACAGAGGATTAGGAGAAAAGGCCACAGAGCTTGAGGGAATAGAGGTTTCCATTTCTAAAAAATCAACAACTCTGACAGGAGGAGGGGTGGTAAAGCCTAGGTTTGGAAAATATTCTGAGGTCCTGGTTTGAAACCACTATACAACTTTAGGGGAGATAGGAGTGACAAAGGTTTCTCCCTCCAATCCCAGACCAGGAGGGGAGAAATAAACATGAAAACTCCTTAACTTAAAACTTTGGGAAACTCCAACAAATAGAATAACAGAAGAATGAGAAGTAGATATTGGAGTTTCTATGGGAGGATAATGAAAATCATCATAAATACCTGGTTCAGCAGTAGAAGTACCTCGTTGAAGAGTCTTTCCCTTTATGATAATCTTCTCTGGGTCCACATCAGGTGTTACTAAAGGCAGTTGTGGAGTAGACCTCATGTGTTGGCCTCTAGAAACCACAACTGAAACAATGGAGTTTCCTCAATGGAGTCATTAGGTGCAAGTTGAAATGTTCAATGATTCTGATGTCTGATGCACCTTCAAAATAAGGAGCTCGTTGTCATTCTATCCCAGGGAAAAGTCTTCAATTCACTCCCCGACAACGACACCAGGCATGTTGGTGCTAGAAGTCACCTCTTGATTGCAGCAGAGGTAAGCCCAATACCCATCAGTTTGTATGTCACAATGAATAAATTTATGGGGGGTCGAATGGAAGCAGACTTAGGATAATGTCACTTTAACTCAGAAAAATGGACCGAGATGCACGAGCAGGTGAGGTCTTAATCTAACTTTAGTCAGTAAGTTATGGTATAGTGGTGAGTAAGAGGAAGAACTTGAGAAAGATATGAAGGCTTGCTATGGACATCCGGTCTTCCAACAACCAAGGGGGAAAAACTCAGAAAACAAGATCCTCTTGTCTCAGAGCTTCAAGAAATCGAAAATGTTACTACAACACTACAATCAAACATACATTAAAACAGAGTCACAATAATTAGACTGGATCATCCATACCCGAGATTTCAGTATCAGAGGAAAAAGGGATGGGAAAGAAGGCTAATTTTTATTAAAAAGGATGTCTCAAATTCCATACATAAACAAAGAACAAAGTATTTACTAAAGATTTACAATCGAGAGTGTAGCTCAACCATTGAAACCAACAATAATGTCAAAACTATCTGTTTCTCACTCCTTGATGACTGATATCTGATTAATGTCAAAACTACCTTTCCATTCTAGCCGAAAGAGACTTTATCACTTTAGTTACATTGTCCGTCTGAAGGGGAAGGGGAGAGGAGTTGGATGGGGAGGCTTCAGGTCTCCTCCTGGATATTTCTCTATCGGCCTTATTCCTGAGTCGGTCAACAGGCAATATGTTAGATTCTACTTCCACGACTGCATCTTGCATGTGAGCCAGAGTAGTTTCTCTCCTTTCCCTCAACAGAAGGAAAAAATCGGGATCAAAAGCTCTAGCATAAGTGATTTTAGCAGAGGATTTATTTCAGTGGGGATCTTATTGTACATTTTATTGAATCTCTTGGAGAAGTCAGAGACAAACTCTCCTTCCTTTCTCTTTAAAGACCCAAACTCTGTCATGTAATACATGAAGTCTTTTGTGTCTCCCCACTGTCTCAAAAAGGCATTATCCAAAGCCTCAATCCCATCAATTGATCCAGGAGGCAGGGCCCTAAACCACTTCCTAGCCTCACCTTCAAGGCTAGGGATGAAAATTCTCATCCATATGTCTGCATGCATGATAACATGATCATCTGTAAAACTGTAAAAGGCTTCAAGGTGTTCTTCTGCAGCTATGTCCCCTTCACCTGTAAACTTGGGCAGCTGCTTAAGGTAGCCATCTGCTGGAAGGGCATTGAGAGGCTGAGGTAACAAAAGGGGAGCATACCTAGCAGCTATTATAGCCTCCATTTTGGTCATGGGGGGATTTGCTCATGCCATAGGAATATTAGGTGGAGGAGAACTCGGAGGAGAAGGAGCTTGAATAGGGTATATTGGAAATGAGCTTCTAGGTGGAAGGGGAAAGAATGGGGGATTCAGAGAGAAGGCTAAAGGGCTTGAGTCAACAGATGCTTCTCTCTGTGCAGTAGCAGCAACAGTAACAAGAGGAGGAGTGGTAAAGCTAGGAGTGGGGAAATCTTCTATGGTCCTAGGTCTACACCAAGGTACAACTTCAAGGGAGAGGGGAGTGACAAGGATTTCTCCCTCCAATCCCAGACCAGGAGGGGAAAACTCAGCAAGAACACTCCCAAAATTCAGGAAATGGGAAACTTCAGAAAAAGGTCTGCTAGGAAGCTGATAGAAGGAGATGGTAGATTACCTAGTTTGGCGGTGGAAGTTTCTCCTTCAGAGGCCTTTCCTTTTCTGAAAATCACCTCCATATCAGCTTCAGGTGTAGCTAGAGGCAACAGTGGATGGGACCGCGTGTGTCTACCTCTAGAAGCCACAACTAAAACAATAGGTTTGCCACAGTGGATTCGTCACAATGGAGTCACCGGGTGCATAGAATAAATCTTATAAGGCTCTGATGCCTGATGCACCTTTAGAATCAAAGGCTCAATGTCGTTCAATCCCAGGGAAAATTTTCAACTTCGTCCCCGACAACGGTGCTATAAATGTTGCCATCAGAAGTCACTCCTGGATTGCGGTAGGAGTAAGCCTCTCAGCCCATCAGTTTAATAGTCATGATTTGTTGATAAAGGGTGATGGATGGAAGTAAACTCAGATCAATATCGTTCTAACTCAGAAACTAGGCTGGGCATGCACAAGCAGATGAGGCCTTGATTCAATTTCAGGCAGTAAGTTGTAATAAGGGAGAGTAGGAGGAAGACTTCTGTAAGGAAATGTGAAGGGCTGTTGTAGGCATCAGGCTTCCAACAGCCTGTAGAAGAAAACTTTGAACACAAGAACTTCTTATATTCAAAAAATAGAAACACTAAAAAAACGTAACAAAGCTATAATAAATCCTTTATCATAACACAGTCACGACGATTCATATGAATCATTCAATCATGAATCCTTTTAGTTTGAGATCGAAACAAGATGAAAAAGAGAGTTGCCTTACATTAAATAAGGAAATTTCATATACAGATACATAGCCCATAAAACCAGTGCTTCATTAAAAGATTACAGTCAGGAGATCTTCTCTACCATCCATCCTTTTAGAAATACAAAAACTGATCATATATACTCAGAGCAATTCACCCCCTTCATAGTAGGGAGGTAGCTAGGACATTAAAGTCCAAGTTATCATGTCCAGGCTCCTCGGTCAAACCTGGATGGAACTCCTTCATTAGACGCCACTTTAACTCAACATGGCTCTTGCAGGGGGACCGACATACAAGGGTACCATGGGCTGATTGCTCCAGGTCTCCCATACCTTCCAGTAATGGGTTGAGGTAAGGTCTCAACCACCTGCTCAATATTCATTTACTGCCTCCTGCAGCTAAACCCGATGCTTCGGACCTTTAACTAGCTCCTTCTATTACCCCAAGTGACCACGGGCCATGACCCTGCACCCATCTCCAAAGGCGCTCTTCGCTTTTCGGGTTTCGGTGATTCTCGATGCAGTGGAGGAGTGGCCCTTTGTCTCTTGAAATCCTAGTAGTCGAAATGCCGAAATGGCTTTTGGTCATTTTTCATTTCGTGTTTTGGGTTTCGACGATTCCCGATGCAGTGGAGGAATGGTCCCTTTGTCTCTTGACATCCCGGTAGCCGAAATGGCTCCTGGGCATTTTTCATTTCACTTTTCGGGTTTCGGTGATTCCCGATGCAGTGGATGAGTGGCCCTTTGTCTCTTGACATCTTGGTAGCCGAAATGCCAAAATGGATCCCGGGCATTTTTCATTTCGTGTTTCGGGTTTTGGTGATTCCCGATGCAGTGGAGGAGAGACCCTTTGTCTCTTGACATGCCGGTAGCCGAAATGATGAAATGGCTCTCGAGCATTTTTCATTTCGCGTTTTGCATTTCGGTGATTCCCGATGCAGTGGAGGAGTGACCCTTTGTCTCTTGACATCCCGGTAGCCAAAATGCCAAAATGGCTCCTGGGCATTTTTCATTTCATGTTTTGGGTTTCGGCGATTCCCGATGCAGTGGAGGAATGATCCCTTTGTCTCTTGACATCCTGGTAGTCGAAATGCCAAAATGGCTCTTGGGCGTTTTTCATTTCACATTTCGGGTTTCGATGATTCCCGATGCAGTGGAGGAGAGACTCTTTGTCTCTTGACATCCCAATAGATGAAATGATGAAATGGCTCCCAGGCATTTTTCATTTCGTGTTTTGAGTTTCAGTGATTCCCAATGTAGTGTAGGAGTGGCCCTTTGTCTCTTGACATCCTGGTAGCTGAAATGCCAAAATGGATCTTGGGCATTTTTCATTTCACGTTTCGGGTTTCGGTGATTCCCGATGTAGTGGAGGAGTGCCCCTTTGTCTCTTGACATCCCGGTAGCCTAAATGTCGAAATGGATCCCAGGCATTTTTCATTTCACGTTTCGAGTTTTGGTGATTCCCGATGTAGTGGAGGAGTGACCCTTTGTCTCTTGACATCCTGGTAGCTGAAATGCCGAAATGGCTCATCATTTTGTGATTTTAGCCATAAGAGATGAGCTCATGTGCCGGACCTCGTGCAACTCTGCTACTCAAACCTACCCGATGACCGTCGACCTACTCCATCTGTGGATCCTCACTACTGAAAACAAAAATCCCGCTAGCTTGATTTTAGGCCCGAAACAAACTTCTTCTGTGTGCTATGCTCGACGCTCATGACTTTGTGAGAATTGGTGCTAACACTACCTACATATACTTGGGACTCGCTCTGATTGTCTAAGGCGATCCTGTCATGCTTTCAAAGATTTATGTTGATGAGCTTCTCTATCAGGTTGTGCATGCAGACATTGATCATATTTCCCATGTAGTATTCTGTCAAGTGCAACCATAGCTCAGTGGGAAACTACAGAAGAAATGACACGCTGACAATTCAGACTAACCTTCCATCTATGGAAGGAGATGACGTCTCACCCACCTTCCATGTTTTCATTAACTACTTCCTTGGGATTTGAGTGGGTAGAGCCAACGCCTGCACTTGGAAGACATGGAAGCCTTTCTTTCTCCCTCTACGCCTTGTTGGATGTTTTTTGGGAAGACAGGCAGGTGGATGAAGGATGATAACTAGGAGATCAACGAAATCTTAGCAGGCTATGGAGTATGCTCGAAAGCCAAGTGGAAAGATATAATCAGGGAGGCGGTGACTGGGAAAGCGTGGGCGACAGAAGGTGGCTGTTGAGGTGTAAATATGCAAAGGTGAAGTGGCACGGGAAGGTGGCATGGAGGTAGAAGGGGGGATCCAGTGGCTGAACGAGGTGGGGTCGACCAACTAAGGTGTAGGATGTGGGAGACAGATGGGGGGAGGCAAGAGGAAGAAGAAGAAAGGAGATACGACATGGAGGTGAGTGGAAGATACATGGCAGGAGGTAAGAGGGTGAGGTACGAAGGTGGGACAGTGAGTGGAGGACAAGTGTGCGGTAGAAAAAGGTGAGCGGGAGATGCGACAGGTAGAGAAGAGAGATGGAGTGGGGGATAGGCATTGGCGGGAGACAAGGATGGAAAGAGGAGGCAATAAGTGGTCTACTCAGAGGGGGGAGGCAGTGGTAAGAGGTTTTGAGCGGGAGGGTCCGAGTTCATGAGGAGGCGCCACGTTAGTAGGGGGCCTGTGCTCAAAAACCACCAACTCGGACCCCCCCCCCCTCGTTAAAGGTAGAATGTTGGGGGGGTTTCGATATGGATCACGTGCCATATATATAAGCGCCCAGATCTTAGCCACCCAGATCTACGCGCACCTTAGCACAATGCGCTCGGGCACCAAAAACTTAGGATAAGGCCATTTTGTGGGTTTTTTCCCACTTCTTGTCACTTTTTCGCCATGGTGTTCATTTCTAAGGGAAAAACACCCCTTTACAAACATGTGTGATAACACCAAGAAGCTTCAAATCTTGGTCAGTGTGGTCAGGGCTGGCCAGTCACGAATGACTTGGATCTTAGATGGATCAAAATGTACCCCATGCTCATCAACAATGTGGCCAAGGTATTGGTCCTTGTTCATGCCAAAAGAGCATTTTTCCAAGTTGGCATAAAGATTGTGTTACCATAGAGTGCTCAAAACCTGTTGAATATTCCACATGTGCTCCTCCCATGTTCTGCTGAAGATGAGGATCTTATCCAAATATACTACCAGAAAGGCGTTAGTGAAAGGTCTCAATACATCGTCCATCAACCTCATGAAAGTGGTTGGTGCATTTGTTAATCCAAAGAGAATGACTATCCATTCATAGAGACCTTCTTTAGACTTGAAGGCTATCTTCTAGACATCAATTGGTTCAATGGGAACCTAGTGGTAGCCAGACTTTAGGTCAATCTTGTTGAAGAAATTTTACCCCTTGAGTTGGTCAAGAAGGTCATCAATCCTAGGAATGGGGTAGTAGTTCTTGACTGTGATTTTGTTTAAGGCGCTGTAATCAATGCAGAGTCACCAAGTCCCATCATTCTTTTTCACCAGTACAATCGGGCTTCCACAAGGGGAGGAGTTTGGTCTGATATGCCCCTTTTGAAGAAGCTCTTGGATCTTATGCCTGATTTTTTAATTCTCCATCAGTGAGTGTCGATAGACTAGTCCATTAGGTAGAGGTGCACTATGGGTCAGATCAATTGGATGCTTGACTTTGCAATGTGTTGATACCCCTATAGGTGAGACAAATATGTCTCTATATTCTTCCATGATCCCATCCACTTGCTTATGCTACAAAGAGAGGTGTTGTGTAGAGGCTATAAATGTGGCAACGACCTTCTGCTTGTTGTGAGCATGGATCACAAAGAAGACAAAATTTCCGATCTATGAAATGACCTTACTACATTTCTTAGCAGAGATTAGAGAAATAGAAGTAAACGGTGCCACCTCTGGGATCCTATACAATTGTCTACCCAAAGTAATAATAACACTGCGGGGTTTAGATTAATACACAACATGAAGCTTCCACAAATATGGTTGTCCTAAAAGAAAATAAAAAATGAAAAGGGGAGAAATATCACATAGTACCTCATCTTTGAAAGGCTTGATGTCGTAGGGAAGACGACACCTTTTTCTAACATGGATATCTCTTCATTGACGAAGCCAACCGATGGTGTAGGGTTGCGGGTAGTGTCATTGGCAGTTTCAGCTACTTGACGAAATTTGCTGAAATCAAGTTCTTTTGACTACCGTTGTCGAAAATAAAATGAATCGGATCCCCCTTGACCCACATCTGTGAGTGAAAGAGGCGTTCCCCTTCCTATGGTTCTTCTGGTTTGCTTGGTTGGACTCTGGTGGTAGCGACCATGGCACTAGGTTCAACATCGATAATCTGCTTCCCTCCTTCAGAATTTGACTCGAAATTAGAATCGACCTCTGACTTAGAATCCTTTAGCTCAACCACGAGGGACTGCTTGGAGCGACATTCATCGGTGTTGTGCCAAGGAATTTTATGGTACTCACACCATTTTCCCATGTCCTTTTTCATCTTCTCATTTCCCTTCTTGTGTTTTAGGTTGGATGGATTATCTTGAGGGCAGCCATATCGACTTGGTCCCCTGTTGTGTGGGTTGGGGTTGCCTTTTCCCTGCTTCAGCTGTGAGGGGTTTGCAGATCCAAACACTCTTCATTTTTGCTTAAATTTCTGCTCGATCTTGACAGCGTATCTATAAGTGGTGCCCAATGAGGTGATGTCCAGGAAGTCCATTTCTATTTGAATGTATCTATGCAAACAACCGCATTATTTGAGCACCATATGATGCTCAAAACATTTGATACCCAATTTGGTGTGTAGGGTATGGAAAATATTGGTGAATTCTGGTATTGTTTGGTCCCTTTCTTGATGTAGAGTGGTCCATCTGGTGTACTGGTCCTCCTATCTTCTAACATGGTAGTATTTTTCTTTAATGGCGTCTCAGAAGGAATCCCATGTAGGGTCCATCACAAAAATTGCATATTCCTCCACGACCCTTTGCTCAGAGTAAGTATCCCACTAGTTTGTAACATGGGGAACGATCTTGAGGAGTAAAAAAGTGATCTTTTCCCAATCGGAAAAATTGTGGACCGAAAAAATCCTTCGATAAGATTCAACCATTTATCTACATCATCTGCATCGATCAGTCCTTCAAATAATGGAATATCAAAATTTACAAGTACCTTGAAGGGGATTTCATGGCCTACTAATGAAGATTCTTCTCCCGTGGGCAACCATCGAAGGATCTGAGTGAAGTTGTCCATAATTTCATTCCTTTTTCATGGGAGGGCTTCCTCAAGCAACATTTTAATAGGATCTCCTACTCCATAATCTTTATTTTTGTCTCCCATGGGTTGTTTTTGGGCTTGATGCGACCGTTCTAGTAATGGATTGATTGGTTCGAGTCCCAACTTCTTGTACCCAGACCTTGTCTAGGACATGGACGAAGAAAAATAAATGAAGAGAAGACCGCTCTGATACCACTGATATGGATTTAGTAGTAGAACGAACTGATTAACATAATGAATACAATAAACATAGAGATAGGAAGAATAACATAAATATCCATTGAAAAATATATTCTATTAAATAATGAAATAGGATGAAACTGTAAAATTGCAGAACTGAAACTTGCTTGAATGGTGCTAGCTAACTCTGAGAAGAGATGTGGCTGCTACATGAATCCATCTAAGTAGAATAGATTCCAATGAGGCTTCATAGGGCCTTTACATATTACTCATGAATTCCAAAACCATAGACATCCAAAAACCTAACCCTAGAAGGTGAAACACAAAAAGTCATATGGGCCCTATGGGTAAGTTGGTGTAATTTGGTACCTCAACTTCCTAGGGTCGTAATTTTTTCATACGACCTCTGTTTTAGGTGTGTGATAGCCCATTGGAAAGGTATTTCAGAGAACTACACATTCCTCCATTAGAATCTGACTCTGTCTATAGTCTATCTTTGTATATTTGAGAAAACAACATTTAGGACAAACATCCCTGGAAGTACAACAAGATGTGCTGACATGAAAACATACAAAATAATCGAGCTAGATTAGGCGATAGGCCACCCATATCCACTTGGAGAATGTGTGAGGCCTCAAAAATCCCCATAAGTGTAGAACTCACAATTATAAAGCAGTACAGAAAGACATGAAGAATCAAAATGAACAACAGGAGTGAGTTGGAATAGGTGGGTGGCCACCAATATCCACCTGGATCAATTGTGGATTGAAGAAAGTAGCAAAGATAATAGTGAAGAAAACACTTTACAGAATAAACATATAACAAAGAAAATAAAGTGGCAGATTAATGAAATTTCTCGGGAATTTTAGACCTCCCAGTTTTGACGATGCGTCTAAGGAGCAGAAGCATGGCTTCTAAACATGGAGAAGTATTTTCTGATTTATAATTATTCAAGGAAATTAATGACTAGATTGGTTGTGTATCAATTGAATCGTAAAGACGCCATATGATAGAAAGAGAAATATGCTATGAAGAAAAATCTATGGAATTGCATGTCCTTAAGCTAGGAAAAATGATGATAGAATATTTAGTCACCAAATTTGTAAATATGATGAGATATGTACCTTACCTTAAAGAAGAAAAGGTGAAGGTAAAATGATTTATGAGCTTCCTTCCTCAAGAATATAAGGATAAAATTAAGTTCCTTAACCCTAAAACAATGGATGAAATAATAAGACATGCTAATTTATGTTATACTCAGTTTAAACTGAGGTATGAAAATACAAAAACATGGAAGAGTAAGTGTTGATATTATGGTAGTTGTTGGAGGTATTGACCTCCATGTGTAACCCTGAAAAGAATAGAATATTATGGGAAACAAGAAGAAGCCCTAAAGAATTAGACATAACCCTAGAAGACAAGTCAACTAAAGGAAATATTTAATATTGAGTTTTTAGCCTCCAGAATGAGAATTCAACCAAGACAGATAAGGAAGAGTAGTATAAATACAATATGCTAGAGCTCATTTGGACACACACAACTCGCAAATGAAGAAATTTAGTTGTGCACAAGTTTGGAGAGTAGTTGCAGTTGCAACTACTACAACTTGTATTTTCAGTTTTAGTATTTGACTGTCTCTTGATTATGGTTTGGACTTTCTTCTTGGTATGCTAACTCTGGAGAGTGATACACTACCTTGATTGGTTGTTATGCCTAGGGTTTTCTTCTGGAATTATTCTCTTTCAAGGTTAAGGTGCTCGGGGGTGGCTTCGGCCTATGGTTGGGTGAAAATATTGCTATATTGTCTATGGTTAAATGAGCACACCTATTATTTCTAACAAGTTATGGGATCACACTATCTTCGGACAATATAACCACTGGAAGATAGACTGGGAGGATTTTCTCAGTTACAGTTGCAGTTGCAGTCCAAGTTTTTTTTGCAACAATAAAACCCTAACCCTCTTGTTGAGTCACCTTAAGTGAAGATATTGACCTAATTTCTAGATATCCTAGTGCGCCCTAACCTAGCGCACCTCATGGTACTATCAACAAGAAAATATCATGGAACCATAGTTTGAAGAAGGAAAAGAGAAGGAACCTCATAACGTTTCAGTTATGGAGAAGTTCAAAGACAATGACATCAATTCCATGAGTATCATAGTGGATTCTGTAAAAGACCACTTGATACCATACTTCTCTCATCTTGACTCATCTAAGAAGATGTACGATTCCCTAACTAACCTCTTCTCAGTCAGAAACATTGGACAAGTAATTATTCTGGAGAATGAGCTCTGTGACATGAAAATGAATGATGATGACAACATAACATCATACCTTGTGAGAATCTATCAGTTAAGAGATCAACTACAATCTATTGAAGAAATCATTTCAGAGAAGGAACTAGTAAATATAGTACTCAATCGTCTTCCCAAGACATGGGATGCATTTTCCACAAGCATGAACACAAGAAAGGAGTATCCCACATTTGAAGAACTTTGGAAATGCTGTGCACAAGAAGAATCAAGGATTAATGCAAAAGATAAACCCCAAAAGAAATACGATGATCAAGACTTCACATCAAGGTTCAATAATTTCAGGAATAAGAAGAAGTTTGTCTCAAGGAAGAAACCAAATAAAAAAAAGGATATGTCAAAGATACAATTCTTCAACTGTCGAAAATATGGTCACTGCATGAACCACTATCCCGAGTTAAAGAAAATGAAGGAAACATATGAAGCAACAATTTCCGAAGAAAGGGAACCCTCAAACAAAGTCAAGCAGGATAAAACAAACTTCTTCTTCTAAGTCAAGGTAACAATATTATTCAAAGCTCTTGTATATATAAGGTTTACATGGTTCATGTACATATAATGTATATCTATTTCTTAGAATAAAATATGTTCAAGGGAAACAATACTTAAGGAATAATAAAAGGATAAAGATTGCTATTAGGATGATTACAAGTCAAGCAATACACATGAAAATATGAAGCATGCTGACAATATTTGCTAGTAGTTCCTATAGAAGCTATTATAGAAGTAACAACTACCAGATAAAACAAAATCAGAATCAAACCTAAAGAGACCTAGAAGAAGTCAAAACAAAGGAAATTATAAAAATACTTGTGACACCTTGCAGAGGCAATCAGAATGTAGACGAAAGCGTGGACTAACTTATATGGAGGGAGATGATTACATAATTCCAAAATAATATCATGCATTCATGAATGAGAAAGGATTAAGAGGGAGCTAATCCTAAATAATATGATCCATTGAGGATTATGAAGTATCTATCCATGTTCCCGTTGAAAGTAGCAGACATGAAAAGAAGCACATGTTCAGTTTGAATTTAGAAGAAGTATTCTTCGAAAAGAAGACTTAAAGTATCCTTGGTTGTCCATATACATCCATGATCCTATTATGAAAGGAAGAAGTTGGAATCTTCAGGGCATGGAATATATAGAATACTCCATGGACCCAAGAGCTAAAAAGAAACATTAGGAAGAACATGAAGATTCCAAGAAAGAAATAAAAATCCAGAATAACCAGTTATTATACCGATAATCCAAAATACTACTAGCTTGGTTTGAACTCACTAAGAATAAATATAGCAGAATAAATGGAAGTTATGATAAAGAAAAGTGTGAAAAATACTTATGAATGGAAGCATTGCAAGATTCATAGGTTCTTCCAAAAGGAGGGAGAAGACTGTGACAACAACTTGTTCCATATATACCTCTTGTAGTATCCATGAATTGGAATTTACATGTAAAATATATTTCTTCCCAATAAAGCAAGTGAGAAAGAAGATTATACCATAAAGAGACCCACGTATGAAGATATATGAAGACCTTGTATGGATTCTAACAACTTGATGTAGAGTATCTCATATACAATAGAAGCATGGTGAAAAATCTCTATGACAGAGATAGTGTATCAGAATAGTTACTCAGAAGTCTGGGATGATGGATTGCTAATCCATGGAAAAATCTCATGATGAAAAAAGAAGTGCTACTTGGATATATTTTATTTTGAGCCTTTCCATGATGTCATGAGCTATCAACAAACAAAAGTTTTGAATTTGACCATGATATATTGTAATGATCAGAGCTATATGAAACCTTCATAGAAAACCAATGTTCCATGATAGATCGAAGTACAATGAGATCAAGAATTACATTCTCCATGATGAAGCCCATAAAAGAGAAGTGGTTCTCCAATATACCTCCACATATGACAAAATAACAAATATTTTGGTAAAGCCTTTGTCCAATATGAAAAAGTTTGCATACTTAAGAATCAAGTTGGGGCTCGTGGAGATGGCTTCCTTATTGAAAAATGAAGAGATTACTCCTAGGTTGGGAGGGAGAAATGATGTGTTATTGATTTATGGATAGTCATTTTTTAGTTCAAAAATTGGTCCAAGATCAACAGTTCCTTTTCCAGTTTGTAAAGTGGTTTGAGATTTCTGATGGACAACCATTTTCTAGTTCGGAAAATGGTCCAATTGAACATTCATTTTCATAATGAAAATGGTTCGATAGATTGTTGAGGTACCATAGACAATGATTCCCCTTGTGGCCAATGTGGGGGAATGGTATAGGATAGTCATTCTTTTTGGCAATCACTCTGAGTAGTGCTCAAGTAGAATGGTTTCCCTATTGGGTAATCATTCTTTCAAAGTTCACAGTTGTGAGTAGTTTCGAAGAATCGTCCATTTTGGAGGTTGGTGCAAGGCAATCATTTCCATTAGGAAATGGTTTGGAAAGTCATTCCCTAGGGTAGACTCATTCTATCCAAGTGGCACTATGATTAGTGCCAGAGGAATGGCCCAGTTAGGTGAATGGACCAAGTTCAACAATCAGGGACAAACATTCCCTAGGGTAGACTCATTCTCTCCAGGTTGCACTATGACTAGTGCCGGAGGAATGGCCCAACAAAAATTAGTGACATTTATTCTTCTATTCCTAAGAAGAATAGTCCATATATCCCATGGTTGATGTTTTACATTATGAGGGCGGATTCTCTTCCAAAATATCATAGATGTCAGGGGAAGAATGGCCTAGATGACTCATTTTATATCATGATATTGTTTTATTAAGGTTGATATTAGATGATATGATTGCTATGGAGACTCTATGTCTCTAGACAGTAGATGTATGCTATTGTGGTGGATGTGTTCCACTGGTTGTGACTGTGTCACTGATTAAGTAGTCATGTGATACTTGGTGTGGTTGTGTAACACTAAATAGTAGTTTTATACTACTATGGATAGACACAGTTGTGTTCTATTGAATGACATTGTTCTGATTGCCATGTAGACTATTAGTAGTGTTGAAAATTATTATCATCTAGATGGATAGTGAGTGTGTTGATGGACAAACATTCTCCAGACATAAAATGGTCCAAGAGATTTATTCTTCTAGGAAGTATTTCTGGATTAGAAGAATAGTCCTTGTACCCCATGGTGTGGCTTCCAACATCCATTGGAATAGTTATTCTTCTAGGACATATGTCCATATTAGAATAATGGTTCTTGTATCACTCTATGGAGTGAGTGACTTATTCAACATCATGCCTGATTACTCAAGATGGAGTATGGCTTCGATAGATGATGCAGTTCATGCTATCAGATGATACTAATAGTGATGATGGTTCTCGTGATCTAATCACGAGATATCATGTATGTCTATGATGATACTACTGGTTGAATGGTATGTTTGTGCTCAAGACTGTTTCCTTCAATACGTCCCTAGCTAGGAGGGAGTTGTGATATTATGGTAGCTGCGGGAGGTATTAACCTCCACATGTAACCCTGATAAGAATAGAATGTCTGGGAAGCAAGAAGAAACACTAAATCATTGGACATAACCCTAGAAGACAAGTCGTCTAAAGGAAATATTTAATATTGCATTTTTATCCTCCAGAATGAGAAGTCGGCCCAGATAGCTAAGGAGGATCAGTATAAATACATGATGACAGAGCTCATTTGGACACACACCACTTGCAACTGCAGAAATTTAGTTGTGCGCAAGTCTGGAGAGTAGTTGCAGTTGCAGCTACTGCAACTTGTATTTTCGGTTTTAGTCTTGGACTCTCTCTTGGTTATGTTTTGGAATTTATTCTTGGTATTCTAACTCTGGAGAGTGATACACTACCTTTATTTGTTGTTATTCCTAGGGTTTTCTTCCATAATTATTCTCTGTCAGGGTTAAGGTGCTTGATGGTGGCTTCGACCTATGGTTGGGTGATAATATTTCTAAATTGTGCATGGTTAAAAAAGAACACCTATTATTTCTAACAGTAAGAACAAGACAATAAGTTTGATCCAAGGAAGAAGCAGTTTAAGAATGCAGGTCATCCATCACACGATGCACCAGTTAGACGAAACATGTTTAATGATCAACAATAAAGTGTACCAGTTTAGAATAGTAGTCTATCGACATATTCAATGAACAAACCAGTTATAAAACCACTATAGTGTTATGGTTTCAAATAACCTAATATGTATAAAAATGATCCTTTAACTAAAAACATAAATTTTATAGTGCATAACATTCAGGAAGCAACAAAAGTTAATGACATGGCACAATATACCCATAATATTAATGCAACCTTGGAGAATCGACAGGTTGATCATCAAACCTCCATGGTAGAACTTGAAGGTATGATTTTTTGAAATTTTAGTTGATTACATTAACATTATATTTACCATATAAATTAAAACTTCTTTTACATGCTCGTTTAACTAGAGGTGATGCTACACTGTTTCCACCCAACCATAGGCACATAATCATGCCTCCCTTGAGCATATACATCCTGGGAAACCCTATCCACAAGAGAATAAAACCCAAAAAAAATTCTTATAGAGAATATCCTTGCCAAGAAAAAATAACCAAGAACAAGAATTATCCACTAGAGTAAACCATAAAGTAGATAACCCAAAAAAATAGGTGCAACACACTCTAGCCAGAGCGCAAGGGTGTATAGCCTCCACCAGTGCACCACTAAGAGATAACCAACAATGAAACTAATACATTCTCTAGAGAGAGCACTATAATATTTGGCCTCAACCATGTGCATCACAAAAGATAAATCCTAGCAAGGGGTATGAGGAAACCCTAACAAATATGCACCCTAATTCCTTCCTTCTACAACTGCATCTCTCCCCCAAACTTGCGCTATGTATCCATGAGAGAGTGTTACAAATGAGGAAGCTACAACCTTAAGAAATCTACAACTCCTTGAATTTTCTGGCTCCAACCTGAAGGAAGCTCCAACTCCCTATATTTTCTAGCACCAACCATAAGGAGGATACAACCCCCTTTTCTTTCCCCATCCTATCACCCTGAAATATAAGTGTAGACCAAATGTCACTACCACAATCACTACCACCATCACTACAATTGTCACTGTCACTGCCACTGTCTATTAAGAACAAAATATCAAAATAGCATAAAAAAACATCAGAATAAGTACTCAACGACGTGATAAAGAAAAAATTCATATAATAAGCCTCTTTGAGGGGGGAAAAACCTTATAAATCACATAAATTTACAAATAAAAGATGATTCCAAATGAAAAGGTCTCCTTGGTATATAGAGGAGAATAGGAGGTACAATTACAACTAATGGACCCAAGCCGACATAAATAAAATAAAAATACTAATGTAATATGCCCCAATTTAGGGTTAATGTGCCACTATTTAGGGCTTGACATGCCCCTCCCCTTCAGATAAGTGTTGTCTGCAATGCTTGAGTAATTTTGTATGCTTATGTATAAAAGACTCATCTTCCCAAGTGGAATCTTCAGTACGAAGTTTCATCCATTTAATGAGATACTCTGAAATGGATCTATTCATCATCTAGAGAATTCTTGTGTCAATGATAGCTTCAGGCTCTGATATGATTTTTCCTTCCACATGAAACATGGAAATATGGTTGTTCTCACAAAGATGCACGCAACTCCAATTTCCATGCCATAGTACCAATCTTTTACAAAACCTTATAAGGGCCATAGTACTTTGGTGATAATTTATTATACTTCTTAGCTTGCTTGAGGGACATGTGTTTGTATGGTTGTAGTATTTAAAATACCCAATCCCCTAATTCAAAACAATTTTCACTACGATGTTTATATGCTTGTTGTTTCATGTGATTTTGCGCCATGGTCAAGTTTTCCTTTAATATTTGGTGAACTTGTTTTTGATGCTCGATGTGATATTCCACTTCTTGAACCTTAGTTTTTTCTTTAAGAGAAGAAGTGATGCAAGGTGGGTGATATCCATAGAGTGCCATAAATGGTCTCATTTGTTTTTCAATATGAAAGGAAGTATTATACCACCATTCTACCAAGAGTAATCACTTGAACCATTGTGTTTTTTTATTAGAGACAAATCAACGAAGGTATCCTTCCAGATGTTTTTTCACTGTCTCGGTTTTTCCATCATATCGAGGATGATAAGATGAGCTATGAGCCAATTGAGTACCTAAACAAGAAACTAATTTTGTCTAAAAATGTCCTGTGAAGATGGTATCTCTGTTACTTACAAAAATCTTTGGGCTTCCATGTATCTTTTGAAATATCTCCATGAATGTGGTAGCAACTGTACTAGCTTTGAAAGGATGAGAGAGTGCAAAAAAGTGTGCATTCTTGGTCAGTCTATCAACAGTCACCATGATGACACTCTTTCCTTCAGACTTCGATGACCCTGTGATGAAATCCATGGAAAAATCCTCCAAACGATGACTTGGGATGGATAATGGTTGTAAAATACCTGGGGTATTAACTGTTTCCACCTTATTTTGTTGGAAAACCAAGAATTTTACCACAAACCTCTGAACATCAGTTTTAAGTCCATGCCAAAAAAATTCCTTCTTGACCCTATGGTAGGTTTTCAAAAATCCCGAGTGCCCTCCTATCAGAGAGGTGTGAAATTCCAAGAGTAACTTTTGTTTGATTTGGGAGCTCTTACATAAATATAAGAAATCTTTGTACCATAGTGAATCATTTTTCCATGTAAATGTATCTGATGCACTCGAATAATTTTGCAACCTTTGAATGAGAGTCCACATTTTTTCTTCATTCTTCCATTCATCCCTCGCTTCTATCATCCAATCAGGTTGGATGATCGAGATATCGCAGAGAAAGGCCTCAACATCTTCATCCTTTCTTGAGAGTGCATCTTCTACAACATTTTTCTTCTCTTGTTTGTAGATGATTTCAAAATCATAACCCAACATCTTGGTCACCCATTTTTGTTGTTCTTCTAGGAATATTCTTTGTTCCAAGAAGTATTTAAGACTATCATGATCTGTTTTGACCTTGAAGTGCCTACCCATTAGGTAAGGGAACAATGTCTTCAATGCATGTACTATTTCCATCATTTCCTTCTCATAAATGGGTTTGTGTAAGTCATTTCCTTGAGTGCCTAAATTTCAAAAGAACCAAGCCTTCCTTCTTTCATTAGAAAAAAACCGATGCCATTTCCTGAGGCATCATATTCCACAATAAATGTTTTTGAGAATTCTGGTGTGGTCAAGATAGGAGCTTTGCACATCACCACTTTAAGTTGTTTAAAATCCTGAGTATCCTCTGGAGTCGATAAAAATGAATCCTTCTTAGTTAGTGGAATTAAAGGTGTTGTTATTCTTCCATAGTTCTGAACAAACTTATGGTAGTAACCTGTCAAACCCAAAAATCCTCTAAGATTCTTCAATGTTTTTGGAATCTTCCTGTCTATCATGGCCTTAATATTGTTAGGGTCTACCTTGAAACCTTCATGATATACAATATGACCCAAATTCTCTACCTCATTCACCCCAAAGAAAAATTTGGATGGTTTGGAATACAATTTTTACTCCTTTAGTAGTTGTTGTTGGACACACCTACCACACTTAGAGGAGGGGGGGAGAGGGGGGGGGTTGAATGAGTGTGGGGATCTTTTTCCCAAAACTTCCCTCTTACACAAAAAATCCTTAGTTAACATTCAACATTTTCTCATTACTCATTGCTTTCATTTATAATTAGTTATATGTGAATACATATCAACAACATATATCAACAACATATCATTAACAAATCATCTCCACAAGGAACACAAAGAACACAAGATGTATGTACAATTTTTCCTTTTATTATGGACTTCAATCCGGGTTTTTTTTAGCAAAAACTGAATAGAGTACAAATACAAAAGAGCACCAGCTCTATATGAAAGAATCATCTTACATTCTCAGAACCAACTGAGATGAGGCAACAATCCTCAACAAATATCAATCTGT
Source organism: Picea engelmannii (assembly GCA_009831015.1). NCBI lineage: Eukaryota > Viridiplantae > Streptophyta > Pinopsida > Pinales > Pinaceae > Picea > Picea engelmannii. The sequence goes on along the minus strand of ML817854.1, from coordinate 31,922 downwards.
CAACATAAACAAGTGCATCAACCATGCACCAACTTGTGCCAAACAACCTGTAATCAACCTGTACCATAAACAAGTGCATCCAAACATGTACCAAGTATATACAAATAATGTGTCAACTACTCATCAACAATGAATCATCAATATGTACCAACATCATCAGCTATACACCTCATGTATGTGCCAACTCATCAACTGCTTGTCTCAACCATGACTAGTTTTGGATTAGTCAACAACCCCAACTTGAAATAATCATAACTTTGTACCTATAATGAATAAAGATATGAAACTTATAAACAATGTTCTTCAGTGTGTTTTATGCAATTCATCCAGTTGGAACTACTTGGAACCTCTCATAAAAGGAGTTATAGCAAATATGACATACCTTGCTGAATTCTGGCTTATTCTAGAGAGCGACCTTGTAGAGAGTGAACCACAAACAATATTCATTGTATTGATCTGAAATAGTTACAAAAAATACTACATACTGTACCCTAACCAACACATTTGGTCTCATTGAATTTGGATCTGTTATGAATAATTTATGACGTTTTTACCCGAAACACCTGTTTTTGACTAGTTTCAGGACTAGCCACAAACCCTATTTTCCATAGCATGTAACTCCTAAAATAAAATCAACCACAAGATAAATGTTTTACCATAGATACTTGGGTATGTTTTCTCAATGGCAGAGAAATTTCATGGTCTGAATCATTATAGAAAAAAAATTATGGCGAAAATGGTGAGATGACCTGTAAATAACATACCTTAGAAAGCATCATCAAAATAATTTATCCTTCCTTCAATTCCAACCCTCTTTTCTTCACCTTCCTTCTGAAATTCAGCGTGGATATCCTTGGTTACCTCAGTCACCTATAGATATTCAATATTCGCAAGTGTTCCACACCAAAAATGCTCAAGAAGCTCTCACAAGAAGCTCTCCATCAATACTCCAAAAGTTATTCTCACAAGAAGCTCTCCATTGATCCACAAAAAGGATGATCTACAAGAGACCATTGCTATCTTATTTATACTTTCATCATCTAGGTCAATTAACCCATTTTTAGGTCACTTAACCCATTTCTAGGTCACTTAACCTATTT
>ML817854.1:20188-30772 GCA_009831015.1 Picea engelmannii | reverse complement strand
TAAATAGAAATTTCTCCAATATTTTATCATTTAAATATTCCTTCTTGATTTTCTCATCTTACTTTATCATTTCTTGATTTTTTCACTTCTCTTTATTATTTAAATAATCCACCTTGACTTTGTCACATTACTTTATCATTTAAATAATTATTTCTTCTTTTAGGACACTTAACCCATTTCTAGGTCACTTAACCTATTTTCCTTATTTTTAGGGTTAACCACTTTCCATAAATAGAAGGTTCTCCAGTACTTTATCATTTAAATATTCCTTCTTGATTTTTTCACCTTACTATCATTTCTTGATTTTGTCCCTTCTCTTTATTATTTAAATAATCCACCTTGACTTTGTCACTTTACTTTATCATTTAAATAACGATTTCTTATTTTAGGTTACTTTGACTTCTTTGACCTCGGGGGCTTCAAGCCTTCATGTGGGGTCCTTCATCTTCGTAAGGCCATAACTCTTAAATCATGAGGAGTTATGTGACATTACACATACCACTGGAAATGGCATGACAAGCACTATCCATCTAGGATAGTTTCACCAACAATTTCCTTGAAATTCATCTCATTATTCCACATACAAGCATGGGCCCTCCAACCATTCTTCTATGATAACTCAATCTGTAAAGCGTCTTCCTGTGAGGGATTTCACCATAAGGGGACCAATTTGGAGTTCATCCATTTGTGGACCTTATCAATCATGATAAGAAAATAATGAGAGCAAGGGGCCTCCAACCATTCTTCCAGGATAACTCAATCCGTAAAGTGTCTTCCCATGAGGGCTTGCACCATAAGGGGACCACTTTGGAGTTCATCCATTTGTGCAACTTATCAATCATGATAAGACAATAATGAGTCATCCATACAGTTTATATGAATAACAATGCCCATGAAAAATACTTTCATACCTTTGCTTTGGTGTCCCAAGAATATCTTCTTGATGTCTTCCTTGATTTGTTCTTTTGAAATTTTCTTTGCCTTGTGTAGATGGTTGCTTTGCAACATTGTCTTCCTTCTTTGATGGATTTACCTCATGCTTCTTTGAGGTTCTTGATTCAACATGTGTATCTTCTCCTTTGTATCCAAGACCTGATTTATCATATGGTGATCTTTGACTTTCTAAGATCTCATCCAATATTAGTGAGCTATTCATGAATTTGTTTGAATTTTCTACCTTCTTTCTAAGGTCAACAATTTTAGCTTCTAGCTTATAACATGACTCTTCCTTTTCATTTATTCGATTCTTCAATAGTTGCTCTATTCTTTTGGCTTTTTCAATTTGGGTCTTGAGATGGACAATAGTTTCAAAACTTTTTCTAATCTCATCATCTACCTTCACATTTTAATTTTCATTCTTTAGTCTTGTTATTTCTTCTTCATTTTATTCTAGTTGAGTCTTATTGCTCTCTTTGAGCATTTCCTTTAACATCAATATGTACCTTTGACTCCTCCTAAGAAACTTTTTAGTGTTATCCAAAAGATAGTTATAGTGTGTATAAAAATGATCACTTCTATATCTATATAAACCCTCTTCAATTTCGTTTTGAAGTTATAATAGATTTTATTCTATTCTTTCCATGGGATAACTATCATAAAACTTTACACAAACTATTTCTAGATCATCTTCTTCACTTGAGAAAAATTCAACATCATCACATTTTGAATCAATGCAATCAAGAGTCTTTAGAGATTCTTTACCTTCATTTGAAGTATCTTCAATATCTTCCTTCTTTCCAACATCATCACATGAATAGTTTCCTTTAAAATCATCACATATGCAATCAAGAGTTAGAGATTCTTTACCTTTAATAATCTTGACGGTGTGGTCTTCAACATATTCTTTCCTTTTTTGATATATCTCCTCTAGCTTTAGCCATAGATCCTTAGCGGAAGTGAATTGTCCCATGTTCTCTTTGATAAGGCTTGAAATTCCACTAAGAATGGTCTTGAGAGCCAATGAATAATTCTTCTTTCCTTACCTTTGAGCTGTAAACTTTGACTTATTCTTCAACGAAACTGATCCACCAATGGTTGCCTTCCAAATATATGCTCCCATTGTCTTCAAATACACTCTCATCTCTATTCTCCAAGTAGAATAGTTTTCCTCATCAAGGATTGGTATTTCATCATCCATTTGTGTGTCTATGGATCTCCTTCAATCTTGTTAAGGCTTGTAGTGAAGGCCCTTTATGATACCAATTGTTGTACACACCTACTAAACTTAGAGAGGGGGGGTGAATGAGTGTAGGGATCTTTTTCCCAAAACTTCCCTCTTACACAAAAACTCCTTAGTTAACATTCAAAATTTTCTCATTACTCATTTTGGTCATTTATAATCAGTTAGATGTGAATAAATATCAACAACATATATCATCAACATATCATCAACAAATCATGTCCACAAGGAACACACAAAACACAAGATGTATGTACAATTTTTCCTTTTATTATGGACTTAAATCCGGGGGTTTTTCATAAACAACTGAATAGAGTACAACTCTACAAGAGCACCAGCTCTATATTCAAGACTCATTTTACATTCTCAGCACCAACTGAGATGAGGCAACAATCCTCAACAGATATCAATATGTCAACATAAACAAGTGCATCAACCATGCACCAACCTGTGCCAAACAATCTATAATCAACCTGTACCATAAAAAAGTGAATCCAACCAAGTACCAAGTATATACCAATAATGTGTCAAATACTCATCAACAATGACTCATCAATATGTACCAACATCATCAACTATACACCTCATGTATGTGCCAACTCATCAACTGCTTGTCTAAACCATGACTAGTTTTGGATTAGTCAACAACCCCAACTTGAAATAATCATAACTTTGTACCTGTAATGAATAAGGATATGAAAATGATAAAAAATGTTCTTCAATGTGTTTTATGCAATTCCTCTAGGTGGTACTACTTGTAACCTCTCAGAAAAATATTTATAGCAAAAATGGCATACATTCCCGAATTCTAGATTATTCTAGAGAGAGACCTTATAGAGCGTGCCCCACACAAAATATTTTTTGAATTGATCTGAAACTATTAAAAAACATACTAAATACTATACCCTAACCAACACATTTGGTCTCATTGAATTGGGATCTGTTATGAAGAAGTTATGACGTTTTTACTCGAAACACCTGTTTTTGACTAGTTTCAGGACTAGCCACAAACCCTATTTTCCACGGAGTGTAACTCCAAAAATACAATGACCCATAATATGAATTTCTTACCACATATACTTGGGTATGATTTCTCAATGGAATAGAAATTTCACGGTCTGAATCATTATATCAAAATAGTTATAGCAAAAATGGTGAGATGACCTGTAAATAACATACCTTAGAAAACATCATCAAAATAATTTATCCTCCCTTCAATTCTGACCCTCTTTTCTTCACCTTCCTTCTGAAATTTGTCTTGGATATCCTTGGTTACCTCAGTCACCTATATATCTTCAATATTTGCAAGTGTTCCACACCAAAAATGCTCAAGAAGCTCTCACAAGAAGCTCTCCATCAATACTCCAAAATATATTCTCACAAGAAGCTCTCCATTGATCCACAAAAAGTATGATCTACAAGAGACCATTGCTATATTATTTATAATTTCATCATTTAGGTCAATTAACCCATTTTTAGGTCACTTAACCCATTTCTAGGTCACTTAACCTATTTTCCTTATTTTAGGGTTAACCACTTTCCATAAATAAAAATTTCTCCAATATTTTATCATTTAAGTATTCCTGCTTGATTTTCTCATCTTACTTTATCATTTCTTGATTTTTTCACTTCTCTTTATTATTTAAATAATCCACCTTGACTTTTCCACCTTACTTTATCATTTAAATAATGATTTCTTCTTTTAGGTCACTTAACCTATTTTCCTTATTTTTAGGGTTAACCACTTTCCATCAATAGAAGGTTCTCCAACACTTTATCATTTAAATATTCCTTCTTGATTTTGTCACCTTACTTTATCATTTCTTGATTTTGTCACTTCTCTTTATTATTTAAATAATCCACCTTGACTTTGTCACTTTACTTTATCATTTAAATAATGATTTCTTCTTTTAGGTCACTTTGACTTCTTTGACCTTGGGGGCTTCAAGCCTTCATGTGGGGGTCCTTCATTTTCGTAAGGCCATAACTCTCAAACATGAGGAGTTATGTGACATTCCACATACCACTGGAAATGACATGACAATCATTATCCATCTAGGATAGTTTCACTAACAATTTCCTTGATCTTCATCTCATTATTCCACATACAAACATGGGTCCTCCAACCATTCTTCTAGGATAACTCAATCTGTAAAGAGTCTTCCCATGAGGGATTTCACCATAAGGGGACCACTTTTGATTTCATCCATTTGTGGACCTTATCAATCATGATAAGAAAATAATGAGAGCAAGGGTCCTCCAACCATTCTTCTAGGATAACTCAATCCGTAAAGAATCTTCCCATGAGGGCTTTCACCATAAAGGGACCACTTTAGAGTTCATCCATTTGTGCACCTTATCAATCATGATAAGACAATAATGAGTCATCTATATAGTTTTCCAACAATGCATCATATACCAATGAAACAACAATGATCCATCTTCATCATTTATCAATGGCAATTCATTGATCCATCTTCATCATATCAATGACAACTCATTGATCCATCTTCATATATGCATTCTCATCAAGGAAAATACATATTATATTACATAAATCATCAATAAATCAATCACTTGACATCAATCAATCAAACCATTGGCATCAATGACAACATGATCCAACAGTTGTAGCACCCTGTCAACATGTCGAACATGATCCTCCCAAGACTTTCTATAGATTAGTATATCATAAAAACCTTCTAACACAAATTTTGGAAGGAAGGGATTGAAAATAGAATTCATCAACCCTTGTAATGTGGAAGGTGCATCTGTAAGGCCAAAATGCATGACCAAAAATTCATAATGGCCTTCATGAGTTCATAATCTTGTTTTTGGGATATCTGCTTCCTTCATTCTAATCTAATGATACCCTAAATGAAGATCCAACTTTGTAAAGTAGTTTTATTCACGTAGTTCATCTAATTATTCATCAATGACGGGTGTAAGGGGTCTTATAAATATAGGTAATATGTTTGTTCAGTTATCTATTTTGGAAATCTATCGATAAGGTTTAGCCTATGAATCACTAGGTTTCATAGCCTAAAAAAATGTCTTTATCCAAAAAATGATTTAGTTTTTTAAGTGTGATGGCCAAAATAAAGTATGGTTCTTTGGGAGATTTTTGTATATAAATTCGGTTTAGAACAGGTTGCAGGTGTTTTCATGGAAAAGTGCTCAGGAGAAAATTTCCAATGGTACATCTGGTGCTTCAGATCGACATCCAGATCAAAAGCCAAATCTGAAAGTAAAATCCTATGTCCAATCCCACACTTAATTATTAAAATTCCCAAACGAAAAATCCTTGAGATCTATGAATTAATCAGATCGACGACCTTCATCTACTTTCTCCCCCCCGACCTACCTACCTTTATCGAAGAAGGGGGATTCGAAATTTTTTTTTTCCCTCGCTATGGTCCCACCTAATGTGGCACTCCCTCATATTTTCACACTCCCCCCTTCCATTACCACACATCGCCTAACCCCCCCTACGAAATTTTCCTAATTCACCCCCGATATCTCTCACCTTCCTGCCTCCAATCCTCCCCTTTCTACATGACACCTGTCCACACACATCGCTTACCTTTCTGCATCTACTCCTCCTCTCCCTAGACGACACCTATCCACACACCTTCTATTCGTTATCCTTGCAACGCTTCCCCCATGACCGTTATACCATTAGAAATCCCTTAATGGCCCCACACACTAACGAATATCCCTGCACATACATAAAATCTCAGTATTTCCCTTCGTTACACTATTTGATGACTGAAAACCCATGAAGACTGAGCCAAAATGAAATGCATTTTACGATGGTAGACTGAGGTAAAAGGGCCAAGGTGATTCCAAACATTTTGTGATAGAAATAGAATTAAAAGGGACAGATGGCAAAGAAATCAGTATGAGAGGACAATAAGCAGATTTTGTGGAGATAGTTTCAACCTTGTTCTAGATTTCAGGAGCATAAAGACACTAGTAGAAAAATATCACCATTCAATCAACCAATTCCATATTTGCATGCAAAATACTTGCAGAAATAGCCACAGTCAACAGCAAGGACCGACAACGTAGCATGAGTCATAGGACAAATCATCATCAACTTCCATCAAAGCAGTGCCATAAATCTGAGTGGATCTTAACATTCCTATATTGTTGTGATTAGAGATAGATGTTAGTTTAGATATCCCTAAAATAAATCCTGATCATTTATGATAGGATCTTTTGTAAATAAATTTATAAATACTTCTCATTTGAAAGTATGAGGGGTTGGGACTTGTTTGAAGGATAGAACGAGTATTGTAAAGTAGCCCATAGAGACACCATTGATTAGATTTTCCAGTAATACAGTGAAATTATTATAGGATGCTTGTGTCAACTTTATTGGTAAAGTGCATTTTTCCCTGTTAATTTGTTTTCTTCTATTTTCACTATTGTTTCCTAAATTCTGAATTATTCTAAGAAGATAAAGGACATAATTTGTTTAAATGTACACTCTGTCTTTGGCTCAAGAATATTTTTGTGTTTTCCATTGAAGATTAAAAATCAGAATTCTTAATTGCTCTGTTTTTTCTTGGATCTCTAGACCTTTTCATCTTATCCATACCTTAAATATTTGAAGATCCAGTGAATTTTCCTACCCTGCCCTGCAATATTAGATTGCTAAACCTTGTATTTGATCAATTCAAAACTATGACTCAATTTTCCCAATGTCCCATCTTCATTGTTCCAACCAAACAATTCAAATCAAACAAACAAATCGTGAACTATCATAACTATCCTAATATTTTAACCTAAACAAATCTAAATCTTACAGAGAGATCCCTCTCTAAAGCTGGTAGGGGTAGATCCCAGCTTCCAAAGTGGTTTTTTGGTTACCTCTGTCATTTCCTTCACATTCTTAAGAAATTATAGAGTGATAACATAGTGGCAAGCATATTGGAGAAGAAAGGTTGATCTTCCTTAGGAAAAATTATTAAGTGTTTACATCTGATTGTTGATAGTGGATAGCGATCAGACATAGGAAGGATGAAATCATCCACCTGGCAACTCCATTCTCAGTTATATCTAGATGAAATAATGTCATGGCAACTCCACTATTAGAAAGATTCAGTGCTTGAGGTGTTCACTAATGACTCCATTGGGATAATGAAGAAATTAGAAGCCGATACTATCATTTCAAGGTATACAACTTTTTGGATTGTCTTTTTGGAAACATGGATGGAGGGGACAAAGTTTGTTGTAGACTCTCCTTCCATTCAAAGATTTATGGAATGGAATGATATGTGCATTGAATATGGAGGTGATGAAAACTTTTCATCATGTTTATCTTCTTATTTAAATTTATGTAAATGTAGTTCAGAAGATAAAATTCAGTTTTTGGATGAATTTTCCAAATATATAGAAAAAGAGATCAAAGCTTTAGAAGTTCAGAAAAAGCCTCAAATTCCTCCATTTCTGAGTCTTCCTTGTGAATTTTTATGTCATCAAAAGAAAGATTTCACATGGCTACCTTTTCCCTTTGATTTGGGAGATCAACAAACAATTTTTAACAACCATGATTTCTATGACCCTATGGTTGATGTATGGAAATATTTTTCAGTTTAATTTCACAGTCCTGCCTCCACTATGACAAGAATAAGTATTATAAATTTCCCTTTCCTTCACAAATTCCTGTTTTTACTCTGCTCAAGCACAGTCAAGAAATCCAATTATGTGAGAAACTACTTGACTGGATTTACTGGAAATTTGAGATCACTTGATTCAACAATTATCTTCGACATACTAGAGTAGGATTGTGGACACAAATAAGCTCTACTTCTTGAGTATTATTTTCAATTTCGGTTTGCAGCATAGATTTCATCTTTAGAGTATAGTTCATATTTCAAAGTGAATTTGACTCAGTTGAATATTAGAGAATATTATCAATTGGTTATCAGTTTCATAAGTTTTATGACAGATAAAGTTGTAGGGTTGGGATCATCCCAATGGATCAGGCTACTAGTCTACGGTGTTCTTTGGCACCTCACTCGGAGGATTCCATCCCCATTGGAGCCACTGTTAGGGTCCTATAAATATAGGTCATCTGTTTGTTCAGTTATCTATTTTGGAAATATTTTGGTAATGTTTATCCTATGAATCACTAGGTGTCATATCCTAAAAAATGCGTTTATCAAAAAAACGATTTAGTTTTTTAAGTTTGATGGCCAAAACAAAGTATGAATCTTTGAGAGATATTTACATGTAAATTCAGTTCATATAAGGTTGCAAGTTTTTTCATGGAAGAGTGCTCACGAGAAAATTTCCATTGGTACATCTCATGCTTCAGACCAACATCCAGATCAAAAGCCAAATCCAAAATTGAAAGCCTATGGCCCACCCCACACTTAATTATTAATATTCCCAAATGAAAAATCCTCGATATATTTGAATTAATAAGATTGATGACCTTCATGTGTTCTCCCCCCCGACCTACCTACCTTTATCGACGGAGGGGGGACCTGAAAATTTGTTTTCCCTCACTCGAGTGCCACCTAATGTGGCACTCCCTTGTCTTTTCTCACCCCCCCCCTTCGATTACCACACACCACATAGCCCTCCCTCTGAAATCCTCCTAACTCACTCCTGATACCACTCACCTTCCCTCCTCTACTCCTCCTCTCCCTACAAGACAGTTGTCCCCACACACCTCTCACCTTCCCACCTCTACTCCTCCTCTCCCTACATGACACCTATCCCCACACCTTCTATCCGTTATCCCTCCAACCCTTCCCCCATGACCATTATACCATTATCAGTCCCTTAATGATCCTGTGCCCTAATGGATATCCCTGCACATACATAAAAACTCAACATTTCCCCCATTACACTATTTGATGACTGAAAACCCGTGAAGACTGAGACAAAATGAAATGAATTTTATGATGGGAGACTGAGGTAAAAAGGCCAAGGTGATTCGAAATATTTTGTGACAGAAATATAATTGAAAGGGATAGATGGAAAAGAAATTAGTATGAGAGGACAACAAGGAGATTTTGTGGGGATAGTTTCAACCTCATTCTAGATTTCAAGGGCATGGAGACACCTAGCAACATAATATCACCAGTCAATCAACCAATTCCATATTTCAATGCACGATACTTGTAGAAATAGCCACATTCAGTAGCAAGGACCAACAATGCAACAAGAGTCAAAGGAAATATCATCATCAACTTCCATCAAAATAGTGCCAGAAATCTGGGCGGATCTTAATAGTCCTAAGTTGTTTTGATTATAGATAGATGCTAGTTTAGATATCCCTAAAATAAATCCTGATCAATTATGACATGATATTTTGTAAATAAATTTATAAATACTTCTCATTTCAAAGTATGAGGGGTTAGGAATTGTTTGAAGGATAGAAATAGTATTGTAAAGAAGCACATAAAGACACCATTGATCCGATTTTCCAGTAATACAGTGCAATTATATAGGATGCTTGTGTCAACTTTATTGGTGAAGTGCATTTTTCCTTGTTAGTTTGTTTTCTTCTGTTTTCACTATTCTTTTCTTTTCTTTTCTTTTCTTCTATTTTCCTAAATTATGATTATTCTAAGAAGATAATAGACATAATTTGTTTAACTGTACACTCTGTCTCTGGCTTAAGAATAAATTTTGTGTTTCCACTGAAGATTAAAATCAAAATTATTAATTTCTCTGTTTTTTATTGGATCTTTAGACCTTTTAATCTCCTCCGTACCTTAAATATTTGAGGATCCAGTGAATTTTCCTACCCTGCCCTCCAATATTAGTTGTTAAACCTTGTATTTGATCAATTCAAAAATGTGACTCCATTTTCCTAATGGCCCATCTTCATTGTTCCTACCAAACAATTCAAATCAAACAAACAAATATTAAACTATCATAACTAGCATAATATTTTAACCTAAACAAATCTAAATCTTACAGAGAGATCCCTCTCTAAAGCTGGCAGAGCTAGATCCCAGCTTCCAAAGTGGTTTTGTGGTTACCTCTGTCATTTATTTCACAACCTTAAGAAATTCTATAGCGATAACAACGGGAATGGGAAACTTATCTTTAATAGTAATCTTGTTGAGCTCTCTATAATCTCGACACATACACCATGAACCCTCTTTCTAAAGTATCATTACCACCGGTGTAGAGTAATAACTTTGGCTAGTTCTAATAGTTCCAACCTCTAAGATTTGTTCAACCATACACTCAATTTCACTCTTCTAGGCACAAGGGTATCTGTAAGGCCTGACGTTAGGAGGAACACTCTGAGGAATTAGGTGAATAACATGATCATGATTTTGAGTGGGTGGAATAACTGTAGGAATATCTTCAAATACTTTGGAGTTCTTATCAATGATCCCTTGAAGATCTAGGGGAATAGATGGATTAGATGT